>JAJTUV010000490.1:0-50000 GCA_021653895.1 Mastomys natalensis | reverse complement strand
CACTAAATTTTTGACAATAGCTCACAGACTCTTTAAATAAGAACTGTTTCAAATCATAGAGCATTTCACAGAGTCTCAAAGCTTGCAAATCTAAATGGATAATTTAGCATGTGCATTTATGCAAAGGAAGATACTGCATGTATTTTCTGTTTCAACTAAACATTACTGTACAAACAAAAACATTTATACCTCAGGTCTAATTTGAGCCACTTTTGGTTGGATGTTCCCTGGAAAACCAAGTCACCACATAATTGACCCTCTGGCCTCACCCTTAAAAGACAGGTATGTACTCTGTTATTTTAGGAGTCTCACTATGGCTATAGGCTACTGCAAGAGTTTATTTTATCTTGATTGTATTTAGAGGCAGCCTCATTATATTCTTGATATAGTGATTTTATAACAAACATCTAACAATTGAAAGAAACATAAGAAGTACATACTTTCTGTTTACTGAAACCTGAGTTCAAAATTCATCAACATGTTCCTGTCTTCATTTTTCATTGTTAAGCAGTCAAAATCCAATTCAAGAAAATAAGATCATTTCATTGTAGGAGGAGTGTAGGGGGCAGTTTCCATGCTAAGATCCTGTCCCCCAATTGATTCTTGATCTGTCAGTAAAGAAAACCACAGGCCAATTACTGGGCAGAAGGTACAGTGGGACTTCTGGGTCCTAGGAGGAAGAAGGGGAACCAAAGGCTGAGAACAGAGCTCACCATTCTTTGGAGAGAGGAGAACCAGGCAACCGTGTGAAACCTCAAAAGGGAGTAATCAAACAGGCTACTCCTACAGAAGGGTTGTCAGGGTAGTTTAACAACTGAAGCTTAAGACAGGAGGGAGATAAAAAATTGTTAAGGGCATGCTTTTCCACGTACGAGATAGTAGCACCCAGGAATTGTGTCTTAAGGCAAGTTGATAAGGAACAACTGTGTGTCTGTGTCTTTTATCTGAGGATTCAAGGGAAAATGAGAGGGGGCTGGGAGGGGCCTGGTAGTGTTGTCACCTCCTGGAGCTAAGGGTGGGTAGAACATAAAACTACTTGCAACAGAGGGGTGTCCACAACTTGCTGCTGACTAGATGTGGTGGTGTTCCTGTCATTTTGAAATCAAGAGACAGATATAGAAGGATGCCGTTTGAGGCCAGCCTGGGAGACTGCCTTATAAAACAAAAAACCTAAAATTTTATTTGGGGATTTATTCTAAAATATATACAATTCTTTAAAATTATTTGTTGCTAAAGTAATTTATCATAACTAATCAGCTAATTAATATTTGTGTTGTTAATCAAACTCGAGAATTCATATATTTGCTCTACTCCTGAGGTATATTCCTGGACAATAATTCAGTTCTTACACACATTTTAAGAAATTTCCATTGTGGAGTGCATGAGGAGAGTCTTGAGAAAATATTTGTGATGTCATTTTTTTTTTATTCACACCAATTCTGGGACTACCAAGAGCCACCACTGAGATTTGTATCTTATTTACCTCCAAGGCGATCAGTTTAAGGTGCTGTGACTTGTCACTGGTACAGTTAGTGGCTATATATATATTCAGTAACATTTCATATCATTCTCGAAACCCAGGAAGGTGAATGGTAGCCTTGAGTGTCTAAGAAATAGCCAAATCAATTGGTGAGAGACTTAAATGCTGACAGATTCAGCTTCATTATGTAAAATAGTGTAGGAACTCTTTCTTCCAAGGACTCTTCCAAGGAGGACTTCTAGAAGCAAATGGAAAATTGTGCTTTCATTGATTCTACTGTATGACTTATTACAAAGGAATATAAAATTTTGTCCAAATGACATAACAAAAAAGAAAATAATAATAATACAAAAGATACATCAAGATCCTCCCACTAGAATGCCTCAAATTTGAAACTACAAAATAACCATAACAATTTATTTAGTCTCATTTATACATTTTCCAATAATTTGAAACTAAACAAAACCTTCTGGCTTTGCATGTCTGTGGGGAGTTTGGGACATTAGGTACACATAGTCGAGGCTATTTTGCATAAATCTGCATATGTTTACATGCACTGACAGACATACTGCAGCTTCCCAAATGTGGCTAGGGCAATTTAATCTTCTGCAACATTCTGCATAGCATATGTAGGTATAATATTCTCAGAAACATTACCTGAATGTATGCAAAGTACACTTAGCTCATACTTACACAGTCTCATATCAAAAGATGTAGTTTGATCTGGGGTAGCATTTTACAGCTTTATTCCTGTAAGCTAAAAGATCTCAAATTAAACCAAATTATCCATAGCAAGAAATGAGCCTTTTAAAAATTTAAACTAAAAATACTTTTAGGTTGCCTATTGTACAGCTTCCAGTCAGTTTAAATCTCTTTTTGCTATCTTCTTGGATTTGCTTGATGTTATTACCCTAGCTTTTCTACATTATTCGAATGTGAGTTAGAGATCTTTCAAACCTGTTATAACAGCAATTACTGTATAATAGCATTTCCTCTCAAAATGCAAAATATTAAGTAGAAAAAATGTTAAAATTCACTGACTTAAGCACAAAGACTTTGTAAACATAAGGACTTCATATATTTTTAATGAAGGAATATTTAAAAGATTTCTTGCTTTATACTAAATACTGTCTTTATCTCCTGTTCCTTAAAACGCAACTTTTGGTTTTATAAATTTTTAATTCTGTATGCTAGCTCTTTGCTACAAAATATTTAATTTGAGAAATGATTATGCACAGAATATATAGGCTACTTCATTGGTCTCTATATTATTCCCTGAAACCTTAATATTCCAAAATCTAGATTATTAAGTTCCTTAAATAAACAGCAGGATATGTTGATGTAACAGATGATATAACCCTATACACTTTAAATCATCTTTAGATGTTTTTATACTGAATACCATAGAACTATTATACAAATATTATTTATTTGGTCAATATTTTCTATTTTCCATAAAATAAGTGGTTTTTAGGGTCAAGAGAAACTGTTAAAAATGCATTATTTTGTCTGAATATTTTTGAATCATGAGTTGGATCTCTGGTAATATAACCACAGTTGTGAAAGGGATAGAATGAGAAAAGAACATGGGCCTATCATCTAGAAAATGCTCATGTTGATAGATTATTTATCTAGTATAAATAGTGTTATTTATCCCTGGTACTTTGTACGAAATTTATCATGGTGACTTATTTTCACCAAAATTATATCAAGTACTTCTCCTTATGAATTGCCTTTTCAATTATATCATTATATATATATATATATATATATATATATATATATATATATATATGTGTGTGTGTGTGTGTGTGTGTGTGTGTGTGTGTGTATAAATCAGTAGATATTTTACAACATTTTACAATAACTTACCTTAACTGCTCTTTTCTGTATAATCTATATTTAGAGGTGATCTTCAAATGAACAAAATATATTGTGCAATGATATTTTATTTTTTTAACATTTTCTTAAAAGTAGTCTAAAATGGTTCCTTATTTGTTCATTGGTCACTTTCTGCCATCCACCTTCTTCTGCAAGACTGAAACCTTCTATATTGTGAGTGTCTCACTAAGATATCTATTTTACTCCTATCCTTACAATAACTATTTTGGACTACATCTACATGTAAGTATCAATGTTTCTTTTATTTCCTCAGAGGAAGGGATGAAATGAAAGCCATACCCAATATTTACAAATACATGGTTTGAGCTGATCCCAGAGCATCTCTGTATAATAACTATCCCTAGGACTACACCTGGAAGCTTCTTATCTCTATCTAATCTTCTATAATCCCGGACTTTGGTGACATCATCTTACACCCTCTACCTGCAAATTTAGGCCTAAAATCTTTCAGACCAAGACATACAGCTGGATAAAGTCACACTTTCTAGCTCTTTCTGAACTCTGACTAGCTGATTCAACTCAGCTCTTCTGGTTCAAAGTCCTCTCCAAGCTGACTGATTCAAGTTGGCTTCTTTTTGTCTTCTCACTAAAGTGTTCTGCATGGAACAGCTCCCTCTGAACTCTAAGAACTGAGCTACTCTGAACTGATCTGAGCACAACTGAACTCCACTGAACTGTACCAAACTGAACTGCTCTGAACTGAACTGAATCCACTGAACTTTCTTTCCCTTACTGCTCTTAAAGCAGCCTCTTTTTCCCTCTGTTCTTGTGAGACTTAGTTATATCATATCTCTGAATCAATCTGTCAAATCTTTCTCTAATGTGATATTTTGTCTGCTATTTGATTAGAAATCATTCAGATTAAAGGTGTGTGCTAAAAACATATGTCTATTCTATCCAGAGAGTTTAATGCTGTGTACTACCGCCAGAGGGGCAGGTATGTGTCATATATGCAGTCCAGCTAAATATGTGACCCCTTGCCAGAGTAGACATGTTACTGGATTAAAATTTCTCTACATCTACAGAGAAAATAAAGTAACCAGAGTTGGAAGATTATTTTTCATATTTGTAAAGTTGTGTTTTATGATTATGCTATAGAATCTAGTTCATTTATTTTTTGATTATACTAAAATGTTTAAAATCTTTAGCATTTTGTTTTAAATATCATGTCTTTAATTTTCCAATAGTTAACAAAGATGTTTAATATTCTAGAAAACCCTGATTGGTTTACCTAAAGTGCTTAACACTTGGGGCAGGGCCCTAATGTTGCACAAGCCCGACAATGTCTCCTTACATTGTTCATGTCTCCTTATTCTATCCCTCCTTCACAACATTCAATTGACCCTTCACAACTCAAGAAGAATCAGCCAAGGTAAAAAGATTGTTTCTTTTGCTTGGAATGCTTCTCATAATTTGACTTGAGTACTGTCTTTCTTTCCATAATGATATCACTAAGGTTTATTTTCCTAAAAATCTATTCTTGTGTTGTGTGGTAATTTCCTCTTCAATTTGCATTATGAAATTTGCATTACTGTCTTAGGTTGGTAAGGCTCTGTGCAGAATCTTGCCCATCCTTGTCTTGCCAGCCTATTAATTTAATAACTCTTCCTGGGGGTCCATTTTCAGTTTCAAGTCATGTACTTTGACTACCAGCATGTTGAGGTTGTTAAAGACAAACTTTAACAAGATGGGCAAGAATAAAATTATTCCCAAGACAAAATGGGCTAGCATAATCAAACTGTTATGAAAATTCAACCATATTTGAAGCTTGACCAAAATGGAAATACTGACCTAAAGCCATAGTTAGTTTTATCACCAGTATCTGTAGCATCAAAGCTCAGAAGAGCAGCATTCTTTAAATCTATAATCTCACTATGCAAAGTTAAAACATTCAGAGAGGTTTTAGACTTATGCCAGACATTATGCTAGAACAAAGAAGTAATTAGGCAGAAATCTAAATATTAGGCTAGAACAAAGAAGTAATTTCAGGCTGGAATCTAAATTTTAGGCTAGTCAAGGAAGTAGGCTTCACGAATGAATATGACTTTGGGCTAGGACAGGGAAGTAGACTCAGATATTTTGGTCACCCTGATAAGCCCTTAGAAACAGTGATCATGGGAATGATCACAGGTCTTTGATTATTGCTTTGTTTGAACTTTGGCCATTTGTGTTTATTGTCTTGCTTGTTCCTTGACTATGTGAATCTACTTATTATATTGCTAGTTCCTCAGCCTAGAATTGACCTTAATACTTGCATGTAATTAAAAAGGTATAAAAGCCAAAAAAAAAAAAAAAAAGGAAAAAAAAGAACCCCCCCCAAAAAAAAACAGAAAGAAAGAAAGAAAAAAGTAAACTAAAAATAAAATGGTAATGTGCTATATCTTCCTTAAAACTCATATATCCCTTTTGCTCTCTTTAAAATTCACTGCCTCTTCTTCTATGTTTGTTCATACAAATATAAATATACATATGTATATGTATCCCACATATATAAACATATGAATATATTCATAAAGAATATGTATACGTGCTCAGTTTTTATAAATATTTTCAGTACTATTTGGTATTGTATATCCAATTGGTGTGAAACCTTAGGATTCTATACTTCTTTGTATTTGCTTGGGGCTCCCTGGGTTTCTTCTGCCTATTTTGGCATACCTGTTATTGTTCTTGTGCAGGACATGTTTAGGTGGTCATGTTGATAAGAATTTATGCATGTAGCTTCTGACATTCCAAGCATAACTTTAAAAGAAAATCTTATCACAGTAGTTTGTTTTTGGAAGGAGGTTCATCAGAATTTCACACATATAATTTTTGGAGGTGAGATTGACATGAACTTTGAAATAAACTGTGTGAGTGGCACCGGGAAGGTAGCATGAAAGGAAATTTGGACAAATTCAATATATCAACTATGTAAACACTCTATTCACAATTTCAAAATATGTAATACTTAGTATATGAAACAGGAATTTCTTTATAGTTATTTTGTCCCTGGTGATTTTTTTTTCATGCTCATCAGTGATCATTGAACTTCTCAGAAAATGTTTTACATAGCCCACGTTAGAACAGGGAAAGAGGTAAGAACTTTGTATCTTGGCTGCAACACAGACATACACACACACACACACACACACATATCATATATGGTATTCTGAGTTTCTTAACACCATGAGACCTCTAATTTTTCACTTGAATCCTAGAATAACTGTTAAGATCAACATTCATAAGTCACAACAAAAGAAAAAAGGAAGAAAGAAAAAAGGAAAATATTTACATGTCAAAAGGTGGTGTAAAATCAAAACACTTTTATTTTGGATCACCCTTTTCAAATTACGTATCATTATTTTTACTTCCCTTGAGATGGAGTTTAAAAATGATAGGCTATGTAAACTGTTATAGTAATATGAACTAGAATGTTGCCATGCACAGACCCCATAAGGAGAGCATAAGGTAATACGGCTTATAAATTACATAGAGGTGATATTGTACCCAGGGCTAGGCTAGATTTTTATTTTCACTATGAGCAACAGCTGCTACACTAGTATAGCTATTACTGTGCCCTTACTGTTACACTTGGTGTGAAACATATCACATGTACTATTGTTTACTTTTTCATACAAAGCCTGTCAAATTAGAGAACCCACCCCATGCTACAGTTGACAGTATAAAATAAGGATGTAATAGGAATCCATTGAATGCTAAATTAGAACTTGTTAATAATGTCCCACATAATACAAAGGCAACATTTTTGGTTCTTTTCATAGAGATAAGCTTGCTTGGTGTGAATTGTCTACACAGATGGACAGGAGGTTATTTCCCAGTACTTACTACAAGGAGAAGCATACCTGATCTCTTCTGTGGATAGCATCTTTTTCCAGAGAAGGTCATAAGAAATTAAGTCTATATTTCTCTGTGCTCTGCTTTTAGAGTCTCTAGCATCAGCTTTCTTTTGGATGATTATGATGAGGTGAAAAGAAAGAGCCAATTGAATATAATTTCTTTGATAAAATAGAGATATGTATATGAATAAAATGAGTAAACTTGGAACTGGAACAATACTTTGACATTAAAATTCAGTTCTGCAACAAAGTCTTCAAATATATACTTTTGAAGAGCCTTGGTGTAGTTCTGATAGTCAGCCAAGTTTGGAAACACTTGAGCCAAATGTTTTACAACATTTTTCTCTCTACTCTGCTATATAAATCAATAATTTCAGAAGTCCTTTTAATAGAGCCATGTTGGAATATTACATAATAAAATGCAGTCTTCTTCAGAAAACTTTATTTTCAGAATCACTATAAGTAATTTCTTAAATACTATTTGTAAGCCTCTAAGAAAAGTATATGAATGAAGTATATGAATAACAAATCATATTCAGAGGTGAGGTACAGTATAAAATAGTAATTATACCTGAGACTCAAGATGCTGATATAAAATGAGGTGCTAGGAAAATGTAGGAAGGAGAGAGTATACTGAACTTTCAATAAAAAAATCAGGACAACTTTTATACTTAGAGAAGGGAGGAGATGTCAGGAGCAGCCCTGCATATACACTAAAGGCCTAAAATCAGCCATAGGCATAAAGTCAGCAATAGGCCTGACATACATGCATGCTAACACAAAGTCTTGGGTCTCTGTGGAAAAACACTGAAACAGAAGGCTATAAGCTACTGTAAACAGGCAGCTTCTGTGGAAATTTACCAGCCCAAGTAGTCATAGGTCTTATAAATAGGCAGCCTTGGTGGACAGTACCAACTTAGATAAGGACAAGTGAATCATAAGCAGAGTCCTAGTGACCTCTCCCCTGAACCTACACCCAGCTGATACCCTGTTCTGAAAGTTATCTCTACTCCCCCTGAACACCTATGCTCCGGTGGCATTCCCTTCCCCACATCCTGCCTTTTTGTGTTTATAACCCTTGTGTAAATAAGTAAATTACGATGTGATTTAAATAACTAAATAAATTAAAAAAAAAAGAAAATCAGGGCAAGGTAATATTTCAGAGAAGTAATATGTGACCCATGATTTAAAGGTGAATACTATAACAAGTTAGCCACTCTAATAAGTAGATGGTGATTCAAATAGCAAGCAAGAAAACAGTAGACCTATGGGGAGTATTTAATTTTGGACAGAAATTTGTCTGAATAGAAATGATATACTTATCTCTCTCTCTCTCTCTCTCTCTCTCTCTCTCTCTCTCTCTCTCTCTGTCAGTTTAATGGCCTGTCTATCTGCCTATCAATGAATGACACATATAAAAATGTAAATAAGTGAGTAATCTTGCCAGTATTAATTAATTATCTGGCACTTAGTATTAAAGAACCTAGAAAGCAAGAATAAAGCAATGGAAACTATATTAGATATACTTTATAAAACTAAGAAAGATTAACCTCTAGTAATAAATCATAGCATCTACACTATAATTTGAAAGACTTTACCTTGCTTTTAAAATTGTACAGATAGCAGTAATCACAAAATTTTATTTTGAATGCCACAGTTCAGATTACTCTGAAATTCCTAATCACTCACACATTGTCCTTGATAGTTGAGGTAATTCTATTCCTTATAAAATGTTTAAGCAATGTGTAAAAATGGAAGTAAGTTGAGATTCAAAACAAGCTAAATTAAAAGACATATTACTTTGGTTAATAGGAAATAAAGTCGCATAATGGCATATGTCTTAGGTTGAGACATTCTAGAAATGGGCACTAATGATATGACTATATATGCAAACATAAACAGAACAATTCAAAATTTTAGTGATCAAAGAAATGATATTGATTTATTTTTAATTTGCTAAAAATCTTAGAGTTATATAACCTATTAAACCAGATTTTATTGAAGGGACAAACATGTGGGTATTGTCCCAAGTGAGGTTGCACAGTGTATTTTTGGAATTTCAAGGCATAAAAGCTAATTTTCTGTTTTTCTATTGTGTATTTCACATAATCTTTTCTGATTCTTTTCTGTTAGAGAGTTATCTAACTGTGGTCAGTAAATTGTCCTCTTCTGCTCCCTCATCTTCCTCTCAACTCTTCCATAAGAATCCTTGAGCTCCATTTAATGTTTGGGTGTGAGTTTCTGCATCTCTTTCCATTGGCTGGTGAGTGGAGTCTTTTGGAGGTCAGTTATGCTAGGTTCCTGTCTGGAAGTATAAAGATGTATGATTAATAGTGTCAGGGATTGGTCCTTGCCTGTGGGAAGGGTTTCAATTTGGAACAGTCATTAGTTGGCCATTCCCTCAGTCTCTGATTTATCTTTGTCTCTGGATATCTTAGGTCTAAGACTTTGTGGATGAGTTGTTATTCATATCCTTCCACTGGGAGTCCTGCCTGGCTATAGGAAGTGGTCTGTTCAGGACCTGTATGCCCTGCTGCTAAGAATCTCAGGAAAAGTTGTCACTTTAGACACTCTGGGACCTCTCCCCATCCCAGGTTTCTGGCACCTAGATATTTTACCCCACCCCCAGCCAATCTCCAGTCTCCCCCCACTGCTTTCCCTACATATGATCTTCCCCTCATTGTGCCCTGCTCTGCTTCCCTGCCCATCTTAAGAGCATCAAGAGTTTCCTGCTGTAAAACACTCTGAATTAAACTTCTGTAGATATTTGAGATCTGGCTACTCTGTATCTGATTTTCATTTCTGTAGAATAACTAAACAAGAGTATAACAACTGGCTTATTTGATAGTTGTGTGTTTTGACATTACAGGAAATGGTTTGCTTACTGAATTAGTTGTATTATTTTATGTCTTCATCTGTAGTATAAATTTCTAAATCCCTAGCAATTTTACATAGGGTTTTTTTTTTTTTTTGAATTTTGTTACTCCAGCTATGTGATAAATATGTAGTGATATTTCATTTTGATCTTAAATACATTTATCTTCTGAATCACTTGCTCTTCATGAGATATCATAACTTTAAATGTCTTTATATTTTAAAATACAACTAGTCTTGCTTATTAATTTTACATATGTGTGTGGCCAAGCACATGTACAAGTATATGTACATATTTGTGCAGATACAGGTGGAAGTTAGTGGATGACCTCATGTGTTATCTTTAGAAATATTAACTATATCTTTTGAGACAGGGTCTTTCATTTATCTGTAGTTCATCAACTAACTAGACTAGAGGCCTGAAAGACCTAGGGATATAATGGAGCCCAAATTTTCCTGTCCCTTTTAGTTGTGTTGTAGAGGTCAAATTCAGACTCTTGTGCTCAAGATGCCAACATTTTAGAGCTGCTCCTCTAGCCTCACAGCTTTCTCATTTTAATAAGGTTTTAGATGTTAAATTTAAAAAAAAAGCTAACAAATAAACAAAAACATCAAAATCATGTTGTCCTTTTTTTACTAGAGAACTCCTGAGCAATGGACTTGTCCTGGAGTATAGATAATATAGTCAATGTCACACCATTGGGGGGAAAAATGTATCTTTCCAAGAAGGTATCAGTTGTATGTAGCTTCTTGATTATGAGGTTTGTGTCCACTTTCCCTTTTCTGTGATTGAACTTGTATAGGTCTTGTGCACACTGTCCTGGTTCATTAGTTCCTATGTATATTAGCCTTATCAGGAATACAGTTTCCTTGAATTCGTATAAAACCTCTAGCTCTTACCATCTTTGCATCTCTTCTACTTCACAGATCACTGAACCATGAGGATAGGGGTTGGACTAAAGGTATCTCATTTAGGACTAAGTGTTCCAAAGTCTCTCACTTTCTATACAGTAACTACAGGGATAGGATTATATTATTATAAATCATTTTATTCTAGGTTTATCTAGCAGAATAAAATAGGTATTTGTCTGGGCACTATGACCTATTTAGTCTCAAGTTCTTGGCATCATGGACAGTGGCTTTTGTTTGGTTGCTTTTGTTTTTGTGTTGTGAAACAAAAACTTACTGCACATTATAGAATGGCCTCAAACTTATGTTTCCCCTGCTGATTAGTATTTTAGACTTATGCTAGTATATCTGCCAAATACTCTTTCTTTTCATTTATCTTTAATTATAAACTTTAGTAATTATTAAGAACATGAATGTCCAAAATACTGTACTAGCTTTGGATGTCATGTCAGTAGAGGTAGTAAGATGACAGTCATTAGTAACTTATCCATCCAAAAAGTTTTGAGGATTGTCTCTTTGATAGTCTCTGCTTTATACAGAATTATGTATCATCTAGAAGTCTATTAAGAAAGCCATGTGGTGGCAAAGCCTTTGATAGCAGTGTTCAGATGGTAGGCATGTTCAAAGCTAGCTTAGTCTACATTATATTTACTAGGCTAACCAAGGCAACAAGGAAAGATATTGTCCCAAACTATACCCCACCCCTATGCCAAACAAACAAAAAGAAACAAAAAAGACAGATTAAAATTTCCTGCCACAAAGAGCATGTATATTCCAATGTGGGGAAAAAGGTTGATTTGATATGGATAATCTATATCCCAGTATACCATCGTTTTGTGAGACACATAGTAGTAGAATGCTAGTTAAGCTATTTGCTCTAAGAGCCCAGAGCTCAAAGGAAGTAGCAACACCAAAGATTTAAGTTTGTGCAATGGCTCTTAATATAGAGCAATGCCATATATTAATACAACCATCATGTGCTAAATAGGAGGTTAGCAAGAGAGTGTGCTCTTCAGCATTTAATATTAAGGTAAATGTGCATGACCCTGTTGTGATAATGAAGGTGCAGTTAATCCAATCTTAGGATATCAAGGACTGAGAAAACTATGAGAAAATGATTGCATAATCCATATTTCAAAGCCAGGTGGCAATACCTCAAAGTTTGATGTTCCTTACTTAGGAAGCATGCAGCCATCTAGGTCAAATGTTTGTATTTTCTCATTGGAAAGGCAGCCAAGTTAGACCCTGACATAGTTTAGTTGATATTGTTGACAAAATCATTTCTATTAAACTCTCAATCAAACATTCTCCATTGATTTCTTTCTCATGGAGTGGATTCGAAGTTGTGAAGGACTGGCATTCCTGGTGCTTCCAGACAGAACTGAAGCATCTATTTCAGCAGTTATATTGCAACATAAATCTTCTGCTTTGGAACATCCTAGCATTTGAGTCCTCTTTAATTGACCTTAACAGTTTGAAATATTAGTTGTTGTTCTTATTATAGTTGTTGTGCTTCTCATTCCATTTTGTTCACGACACCTTCAGTACTTCAATCATTCAGATTGAATGTGGGCATTATTTTTTTAGAAAGTCACCTGTATGTTCTTGGGGAACTGAAAACCATTTTGTCCATACCTTGATTTAACCAATGATATAAGCTATTTAAAATACATGTAGGCTTTCCCCAAACTATGGCATACGTTTCTCTTTGTTCAGTATTAAATATATTTTTAAGAATCTACTTTGAACCAGGCTATGCAGAAAATATAACACACAGTTGCAATTTCAGTAACTACAGTTGCTACTTTGGTAAGTGGCAGACTGAATCTATTTTATGGAGGCTGGAGCTCAGGTATTCAACTTGAAATACAATGACAGACATGGTACCCAAGATATTGCTTCCTCTCATGCTTGCTGATTCTTAGACAGCTCAGGTAAATTTCAACGGTATTACTGTTTTAAAGAAAAGAACAGTGATTCCTTTCCTTACATAATGAAGGAAGTTTTATATTTAACAACATCTCTGTACAATCTATTGATACAAAATACTACAACATCATGCACGATAGTTCAATTTAAATATTAATGAAAATCTTCAGCTCTATCTGGAATAGTTAATTTGGAATTTCAATTCACATTAACATTCTCCTACAAAGGGTAGAAAGAGAAAGGGGAGGCTGTGTGTTTAAAGGATTTCTGAATTGGAATTCTAGCAGACACAATGTGCTGAAAGACAGTACTGATGCTATTTGTGTCTCGGCTGTAATATGGAAAGCAGGCCTATAATGAGACTCACTTGGACTATGTCTGCATGTGCATGAGTCGATGTGCATATGACAAAACTAATACTACAGAAACAAATAGCAAATGCTGCTAAATCTGTGTGTGCCTACCTTGTCCTGAAGAAGACAACGAAGAAAGTGGAAAAGTGAAAAAAGAAAATGAGGCTTCAATGTTGTTCTACAAGCACAATTTCAAGCATGACAAAATAACCAGTGGGTTGGCTCAGTGGATAAAGGCAATCACCACCAAGCCTGAGAACCCAAATTCCCCTTCAGGATCGACGACATGTAAAAGAAAAGAAGTATCACCTTTAAGTTGTTCTCTGACTTACACAGACTCACTAACATGTCTGTAGCAGTACAAAATAAATAAACACATGTAATTGATAAAAGTCAAGATAGGGTTAAAATTTTTTCTGGAAATTCTTCATTTACTTCTTATTTTTATTGAGAAATAGCATGGAAATTATAATATAAAACAGTAAGCATTCACAAATGATTGCAAACATTTACTGAGGGAGCTTTGGCAAATGAATCAATGAATATCTGTGCCCCTGTAGATACAAAGGTAGCAATGCCTTCTGATTTTCAATCTTTTTAGAAATGCCCTCAAGAAAACCTTCTTGAATTTGGCTCATTGTGTTGTATGAAGGGTGATTGATCATGTCAGAGAAAGTCTACCACACTTAGACCCTTGCAAAGCAAATAGCATGGCCAATATCTTAGTCAAGCTCTCTTTGCTGCTGCTTCAGCTGTCAAAGTCACTGGTGCAATGCAGCATTCAAGGTAATTTCCATTTACTGGTGAAAGCAGTTTTTCTTCAATTTCTTGGCTTCTTGGTCTTTTCCCTTGCCCCCTATCCATCTAAGACCACCCCTGTCTCACTGGTACACTGACATTTACCTTACATTGCTGATTCTTCCCTACCTGCTTGACAAGCTTAGAGCCACAGTGTTGAGATGCATTATCCAGCCAGGGCTTTGTTGTATGGTGACATTCCAGAGCACTGCTAAGCCCACAGGCATCTGCCAATGTGCAGGGATTCTTCTCTCTAGCAATTATTCAGTTTGATTACACACAATGATAAGCTATTAAGAGGCACTCATGCAAGGCCATTTATTTACCAACAATGAAATCTCTGGCTTGCTTCCTCTCTGTAAGAAACTACTTGTGGTGAAGTAAACAAAAGGAAAAGGCAGTCACCTGTAGTGGGATCAGTGCTAGAGGCTACTAAGATTCCTGAATAAAAATAGTGTTGAGTAATCTATCAAACCTATTTCCTAAGAAGCATGTAGCCCAAACAGCTTGAATCAAATGTATATGTGTGTGTGTGTGTGTGGTGTGTGTGTGTGTGTGTATGTTCATAATTTAGTTTTAAGAAATCCCTATTTCTGTTTCTAATCCTTCAGGACAATATTCTTTGAAGCCAGAAGGACGAATTTTTAGGTGTATATTATTTCACACCTGGTGAACAGAATATTGACTAGGAGTTTAACGAATGCTAGCCTGCACAAAAATATTTCACTGCAGCGAATATTTAATGACTACTCAACGTTTTACATCTCCATCAGTATTTTGTATACTGTTGTTATTAATTTGATCAAAAGTACTTTTTAAAAATAAGACAAATAGGGCTTAACGGCAGGTTCTTTCTTGCTTTCTTTCTTTTTTATTACTTCCTAACTCTAAAGAATTGCCAATGCAGATTTATCCGTTGAGTGCAGATAAGTATCAGCTGATTGTGAGGCTCTTTCCAGTCTTAAATTTAAGCTAGCAGTTTTAAAACCAAGTAGAACCTTTAATTCCCAAACAGAAAGATATTTGTAGCAAGACACTGCTAATTCTCTGAGATGCAGTCATCTTAAAATTTTCCAATACCCTTTAAGAGATGCTATCTCATCCTTCATAAAGTTTACCCCTTTACACAGTACCTGAACCTGAAACCCCTCACTGGCATTAGGAAACTGGATAGAAAATGATCAAGTAGACTGTTTTCTTATTTCTTCTTTTTTTTTTATTGGAAATTTTTTATTGGAAAATTTTTTTTACATTTCAGATGTTCTCTCCTTACCCCATTTACCCCCTCCACGTTGGTGTACCCCCACCCACCCTCCCCTGTACCTCACCTCCCCACCCTCGAGTATCCCCCACCCCCCACGACGTCCAGCCTTCATGGGACCAAGGATCTCTTTTCCCACTTATATATAGCTCCCTTGCATATATAGCTGGAGCCATGGGTCCCTCCCTAAGCGCTCCCAGGCTGGTGGTTTAGACCCTGGGGGCTCTGGTTGGTTGGGATTGTTGCTTTCTTCATGGTGTCGCAAATCCTCTCAACTCCTTCAGCCTTCACTCTATCTTCTCCATTGGGAACCCCATGCTCAGTTTAATGGTTAGCTGTGAGCATCTGCCTCTGAGTATGTCAGACTCTTGCAGACCTCTAAGGAGACAGCTATATCAGGCTCCTTTTCTTTAAATTAAATATTATTTCTCTCAAGAATCTTTCAAGGGGTGCTGTCTGTGTTCCTCATCATTCAGCCCACATTTCCCTCTGTATTTTCCTTACTTGCGATGCACGTTCTTTTGCCAGGGAAGTAACAGTAAAGAAACCTGTATATTATACTTTGGGTTTGTTTACTATCAGCCAGAACTGGTAATATTCTTTTTAAGAGTCAACACTGACATCTTTTTAATGCAGAGAGTAGAAAAGGGGATAGAAATTGTTATGCCCATGGCTTCACTCTAGCAAGAAAGGACTGAACTTCAATAAATACGAACTATTTCTGTGTATGTTCCTATATACTGTTCTCTATATGTACATATGGACATCTGGTTTAAAGAGAGGCAGAACCCATGCACTAAATGAAAGGCTAAATGTAGAGAATAATACCAACATAATTTTGTTCATACAGTGCACTTAAGTATCTAACTGACTTGTATGTTGTCTTTTTTGTATATTTTCCAAGGAATCATCTCATAGAATAAGTATCTGGATACATGTTTTACTTATAAATGTAGATAAATTCAAGAATCTATGTTGATTCCAAGGGAAACACTCAAAAAATATTGAGTATCAACATAGGCCAACAATAATTAGAGAGAAACAGAAAAAGTAAGGGATCTGTTTGGCCTGAAAGTAACTGAGTTGCTTTTGAAAAGGTTTTATTATGAACTGTCTAACTTCAGAAGAAGAACATAGAGAATAGATAAGCATTTTTCAGAGAGCCAACATTAAATAGATATTATTTTGGAAATACAAACATGAACCTACTGAATCATTTCTGAAAACACATAAAATATTAAAGCAAGTATTACAAAATTTAAAGCTTGGAAATTTTTCTGAAAACTCAAGAAAAATCCCAAATTACTCTTATGTTTTTAATGATAGATTTTGACTTCTTTTTAAGTCACTTCAAACTAAGATAAAATAGTATAGTATTCTATTCTTCAAATTTTCTCTTTTTCATCTTATTGTGTTGCAGGCTGGTAAATATTCAGTCTAGAACTTATAACTTCAATAATTTTCACTAAGAATAATGCTTATTCACTTTAAAATATGATATGTATGATAAAATATTCAGAATAAAAATAAATTAAATAGAACTTATTAGCTTATTTACAATTTTATAAGAAAAATATTATTTCAATTATCCTATAGTAAATTTACAAAAACCCTCAAATCTACAATGTTCTAGGTATTTTAAGACAGGGGTTTAATATGCAAATTAATCAAAGATCTCAGAAAACAAATGACTCTTTCAATAATATGGGTGTTTGACTTAAATAAAGAGTTTAAAAAAGAATAGATAAGAAACCTCTCAAAAAAGGAAAAATGTTCACCATCCCTAACAATTATGGAAATACAAATCAAACGACTTTGAGATTTCATCTTGCCCACGTTAGAATAACAATGACCTAAAAACCAGTATAGGACAAGATGAGGGGAAAGGGAACTCTCTCATCTTCTCTCATTATTTGTATGACTGACTGCAAACTGTTACAGCCACTATGTAATCTGGTGTGGAAAAATTTCAAAAAAGCTAAAAATGAATCTATGTGACCACTCCTTGGCATATGCTCAAAGGACTCTACATCCTACTCCACAGATACCTGTTCTGCTTTGTTCATTGCTGATCTATTTACAAGAGGTAGGACATGAAAATGACCTAAATGCCTTTATATGGAGTAATGAATAACGAAAATGTGGTAGCTATATACAGGTGAATACTATTCAGACTATTCAGCAGTAAAGAAAAAGTAGATCATGAACTTTTCAGGTAAATGGACAGGACCAAAAACCACAAAACAGAAAAGAAGAGAAGAGAAGAAGAAGAGAAGAGAAGAGAAGAGAAAGAGAAGAGAAGAGAAGAGAAAAAAGAAATGAAGAAATGAAGAGAGAAAGAAAGAAAGAAAGAAAGAAAGAAAAAAAGAAAGAAAGAAAGAAAGAAGAGAGAAAGAAAGAAGAGAGAAAGAAATAAAAGAACATATTTAGTGCGGTAACCCAGACCTGGAAAGACAAACATCACCTGTTCTCTCTTGTTGATGTCAAATTCCAAATCTTTAGATGTGAGTACATAGCCTATGGTAATTATGGAAACCAGAAAAGTTGCCAGGATAGGATGTTTGGAAAACAATGGAGAGGGACATAAAACAGAAATAGGAAAATGAGGGGACTCCTGTTGGCGGGGCATAAGTGCAGAAAAAAGAGGTAGGGAAGTAAAATAATATGAAAGTCTAAAAGATCCAGAAAGAATACTATTAACTACTTATCTTTGAAAAATGCATGTAATGCACATAAATCAGTGTATAAATCTACATATGTATGCATTTATTTATTTTACATCCCGATCATTTTCCCTCCCTACTTTTCTCCCATCCCTTCTCCTATCTTTGCTCTCTCCCCACCCCCACATACCCCATTCACTTCTCCTCTGCTTCCCTTCAAAAAATGGCTGGCTTCCCATGGATATCAACCAAACATGGCATATCAACTTGCAGTAAGACTCGGCACTTTTCCTCATATTAAGGCTGGACGAGGCAACCCAGTATGAGGGAAGGGGTTCCAAAATCTGGCAAAAGAGTCAGACAGCTCTTGTTCCCATTGTTAGGAGTTCTAAACTGAGAGCAAGCTATACAAGTGTAGCATATATTCTGAGGAGGACCTAGATCAATCTTATGCAGGCTCCCTGGTTGTTAGTTCAGGCTCTGTGAATCCCTGTGGGGCCAGGTGAGTTGATTCTGTATTTTCTTGTGGTGTCCTTGTCCCTCATGGCTACTATAATTCTTCCTACCCTTCTTCAGCATGATTCCCAAAACTCTACCTAATATTTGGCTATGGATCTCTGCATCTGTTTCTATCAGTTGCTGGATGAAGCCTATGTTGGTTTGAATAGGAATGACCCCCATAGGCTCAGTGTTTGAATGCTTGGCCCAAACAGAGTAGCACTATTAGGTGGTATGTCACTGTAGAGGCAGGGTTTGTGATCTCACATATGCTCAAGTCATGTGCAATGTGTGGGACAGTCTTCCTTTGTCGGCTTCAGATCAAATTATAGAATTCCCAATGTAGGCAATAATGGACTAAACCTTTGAAACTGTAAATGAGCCTCAATTAAATGTTTTCTATTATAAGAGTTGCCTTGGACATGGTGTCCCTTGACTGTAATAAAACCTAAACTAAGAAAATGCACTACCTCCAGAACAGCTATACCACTTCTGGCATATTCCCAAAGGATGCTCTATCATACCAGAAGGACACTTGTTCAATTATGTTCGTAGTGGTTTTATTTGTAAAAGCTAGAAACTGCAAACAAGCTATAGTGTTAGGGAAATCCTGATTATTAGAGGAGACTCTACAATCATTAATTTACTCAACCAGCATAATCTTCAACAACAATCAATAAACATCTGTCCTTAAACCAACAGAAAAGTTCAGTCTTCACCTCTCACTAAGGAAGTTTTTCTTTGCAACAGATGGAGAACATTACAAAAACCACAAAGTGATTCCAGCGGATAAATCTACAAAACACTCCCACACTTAAGACTCAAGAAATATTCCTGAAGAGAGGTTGCAAGATTATAAAAGCCAGAGGATCAGGGATTTTACTGTGGGATTGTGTGTCCTAATAACATCAGAGGCTACGCACATAAAATTTCCTCTAACATCTCCCAAACATGAACTTAACCAGGACACCAACAAACATTTCAACTTGGATGATGAAAAGGCTATGAGGCTTCAACACTACACAAAGAACTACAGGCTACTGAGTGATGCTGGGAGCAGAAGTGATTGTCCCCAAGGAGAAGAGCACCAATTGGTTATCAGTCAACCTTTAAAAAGTACACACAAGTAACATTACACAGACTCTACATCTCAATATATATAACAATGTACATGTATATACAGATAGATGTATGCATGCAATAACAATTGGTGATAAAAGAAATCAGAGATTTGAGGGTATACCTGGGAGGATGGAGGGAGGAAAGAGGAGGGAGAAGTGCTGCAATTAAAATACAATTTAAAATACAATTTCAAAAAAATCTTTTTAAAAGCAAAAGCAATAAAACCATCATTTCTACTGATATTTATATCATGTTGTTATAGTGACTATCAATACTCACCAATGGTTAAAATGCTGCAAGGTTATAAATATGATGACTATATGAGCTATAGAAAATACAAATGAAAATTTAGAAATTATTTTTTCTAATTTTTCCTTTCATTATTTTTCTTATGAATTTTTGACAAAATGATTCACTGGTTATCCCCATACTGGTATTAATATATATTTTATTTGAAGTCCCTTGTGTGCAGTCCCAGTTTTCTCCATTGACATCCTCCCTGTCAGTCTGGCTTGCAAGGTCTCTCTTCAGTGAGACCCAAGTCCTTTTGATCTATGTAGAAAGCCGTTATGTCCCTATGCAGTTTTAACTTTTTCCTCTGTGGATTCTAACAATGTTTTTGTTTGTTTGTTTTTTCAGTTTTGGTATTTTTGTCTTGTAAATTTTTGTTTGTTTGTTTTCTAGACTACATCTCCACTCGGACTGCAAACTTCACCAAAGTCAGGAAGCACACATCTCCATTGCTGTAGAATCTCAGGTTATATTTCAGATATTACATAAATCATTCAAGAAGGCTCAGTCAAAGTCTTAGGGTAGCTCTATTAAATGTGTATAGTTAAAAAAAAAAAGTAGCCACTGTATCCTTTGTTATGTTTCAGATGCTTTTGTTAGTTCCCATATTTGTTTTTCTTTTTTATTCCTGGGTAGTAGTTTTCTCAAGGGATCAAGAATAAATTACAAGCTCCCAAAGAGTAATAGAAATGACTGCTTTGTGTCTTCTCAGTTTAGGGTATATAGGAAAGTGCTCTCAGCATCCAGTGAATCCTGAGTTAGTGGGTCATCTTTAAACAGGCCATGATGCCATCTGAAAAAAGCTCATACCAGAATGAGGGAGAATGCTCTCAAAAATCGAATCTACTCTCTGATGTTAGGAAAATCACTAAAATACTAAACATGCTGCTATTATAGCTAAACTACAAAAAATAAATACATATGCTAACCAAGTCAAGACAGTAGTTGTTTTCTCATTGATATTTCTACTCATTCCTTTACTTTTTCAGTGACAATGTATCGCTTATATGATAGTGCTGTAGTTTGCTGTTACTGTGAAAAACATGAAGGACTAAAAACAACCTGGGAAGAAAGGGCTTATTCTGTCTTATATTTTTTCAGTCTATCAGTGAGAATTACTAAGACAAAAACTTAAGGCAGGAACCTGGATGCAAAACTGAAGCAGAGGCCATGGAGGAATGTTTACTGGATTGCCTGCAGGCTTAATTTCAGTACTTATCCTATAAAACCCAGGACCACCTATCAAAGGGAGGCACCACTGCCTACCCCAGCCTAGGTCTGTCTCCATCAATTAGTAAGTCAGAAAATATCCCATAAATGTGCCCACAGCAAATATGAGTGAGAAAATCTCTGAATTGACATTTCCTTTCCCTGTGTGTTTTCAAATTGTGTCAATACTTAAACAATAGCCAGTACAGATACTTAATATATAAACAGAGGTTATTTCCTTGTGCTTTGAGACAGAGTTGAAAGCGACCATTAAAGAGATAATTGCTTTAAAATGTCAAAATATAACTGTAAAATGCACTGATAACTACTAACAAAGTGAATGGACTGCTACATTATGGATGTAGAGGGTTCAGAGAGCAGATGTGGGTATGTAAATACAAATATCCTGAAGGAAATCTAACTGCAATTAAAACCAGACTTTGTCAGCCAAAGGAATAAAGGCAGGAAGCAGAAAAGTAGTGAGCCTTTAAGGACATGGAATAAAGAGATAATATGTATTACAGAGAGTGTAAACAGAAGAGGGATATGATAGTACACGTTTCAGAAGCCAATTATTCAGAATAAGGTGAGAATAAAGGAAAATTAATGAGGTTCATGAGGCTTTTATTTACATTTTTTAGAATTCCTAAACTATATTATTCATATGGAAACAGTTCAAAAATTTAACTATATGATAGAAACTTACTGTAATTCTTTTTCTACTTATTTATTTATTCATTCATTCCTTCATTCATTCACTTTGCATCTTGAATGCAGCCTCCACCCAGTGCTCCCCTCACACAGCTCCTCCCACCATAGCCACCTCCTTTTCTCAGGGCCCACACTCTGGGTATCAACCCCAGTCCTGGCAAATAAAGTCACTGTAGGCTTAGGCAAATCCTCTCCTATTGAGGACAAACAAGATAGCCTAGTTAGGGGAACAGGATCCAAAGGAAGGCAATGGTTTCAGAGATAGTCCCCACTCCAGTTGTTGGGGACCCACATGAAAACAAGGCTGAACAACAGTTACAAGTGTGGGAGACCTAGGTCCAGCCCATGTTTGCTCTTTGGTTGGTTTCATTTTCTAGGAGCTTTCAAGGGTCGAGGTTAGTCGACTTTGTTGGGCTTCTTCAATCCCCTCCAGGTTCTTCAACCCTTCCCCCAACTTTTCCACAAGATGTTCCTAGAGCAGTCTAGTGTTTGGCTCTGGGTCTCTACATCTATTTCAGCCAGCTACTGGGGAAAGTTCTCAGAGGTCAATTATCCCAGGCTCCTGTCTGCAGGAATAACAGAATTTTATTAATATTGTCATGGACTTGTTCTTGTCAATGGGATGGTTCTTAAGTTAGGCTAATTATTGGTTGGTCATTTCCTTAGTCTGGAAAATACCTTGAATACATTGGTACAATAGCTCAGACACTAAGATCAGCAGTTAGTAGATGGGGCCTCATGACCTGAAAGCTTCTGTAAGGCAAAGGATACTGGCAATAGGACAAACTGGCAACCTGCAGAATTGGAAAAAAATCTTCAGCAATCCTACATCAGACAGAAGGCTAATAATATTCAAAATATATAAGGAACTCAAAGAATTAGACACCAACTGTAGCTTTCTGTAAAAATGTTGCCTTTAGTTCTTTAATTATTTTTTCTATAATCTTATATCTAATTTGTTTGTGAGTTCTTTGTGGATTTTTCTTTTTCTGTCTCCTGATAATATCTTTTCTGGCTCAGCTCATGTTATCCTGGCTCAACTGTCATCAACTGTCTTCCCAGTCTGCTAGTCCAATTCATGTTAAACTGCTTCTATTGTTCACTCTTCAAGTTCTCTTCTTTACTCTACCCCTACACAATCTTCTTTCTTCCTGCATCAACTGTGTTTTCTGACTCCAGTCTTCTGTCTCCTGGACCCTACTTCTGCCCACTACTACTACTACTCTCTATCTCCTTTCTCACTCAGTCTCTCTCTCTCTCTCTCTCTCTCTCTCTCTCTCTCTCTCTCTCTCTCTCTCTCTCTCATGTTCTGCTTTTTATATCTTTTCCTGTTCCCCAGAAGTACAAGAACAAACTGTTACTGAAGAGCATAGGGTCATTTAAAGGGCCAGGCAGGCACATAAAGCATTTTATACTACATTACAAACCAAATAGCCCAATTAAAAATGGGGTATAGAGCTAAACAAAGAATTTTAAACAGAGGAATATCTAACGGTTGGGGAACATTTAAAAAAATGTTCAATGTCTTTACTCATCAGGGAAATATAAATTAAAACAACTCCCAGATTCTACCTTACCTCATTGGAATGCCTAAGATAAAACAAAAACAAAAATAAAAACAAAAAATTTCAAGTAATAGCACATGCTAGTGAGGATATGGAGTAAGGGGAACACTTCTTCATTCCTGGTGGGTGTGTGAACATGTAGAATCATTCTGGAATCAATTTGGTGGTTTTCAAAAAACTGGGACTATTATAATTCTTTATGCAGATTGTTCATCTTTTTCTTACTCATAACTTTGGGAATAGACCTGGGTCATGAAAGAGCAGAGGTGTCTGATACAGTATATATTGTGGAGGAAAACCTATGACTGAACAGTCATCTCCTCCTCTGTAGTTTATATTCTTTTCAAAGCAATGTATTAGATTTTCATTACTAAAAGGATGTACTAGCTCAATAAACTAAAACAGTTGTGATCAGAACTATTTCTGTGATTCTTGTTAGAAATTCAGACTTTTCTGGAAGACTGATGTTCTGATATTAGTAAACATGAAATGAACTTGCATTGTAGGAGAACAGAAGAAATCCATTAAAAATATGTTAATTCTACTTGTCCATGGTTCAGGAACCTTCATAACAAAGACCAGAGACCTAGTATGAACCTCCCTCCCATCTTCTTACTTAGTGTGATAAAGTATGAGCAGCAAGGAGAAACTCAACTGAGTAGTAGGAGTATGGTCTAGTATTGATGCACTGAGGAAGGGTACTTAGAACAGTGCTTCTTAGGTTCTTTTTGGTTCCCATGTTCAGCACCGTCCTTCCTTTAGGATGTTGGGAGACTCAGGAAGTCGATTTCATTCTCTCTACCCAAACAAGCTAAAGCTGTGCATAGTTCACATTTACACAGAAAAGTAAATTTACAGTAGAGTTTTTCTTCAAATTTTGTGGTTTCTTATGGCTAAAAGGAGTTTCTGTGGCATGCCTTTTGGAGAGGGTGCTTCTTTTTATAATTTGTCTCAGACAAAATGAAAGAAAAAAAAGAGGTGGGAGAGAGAAGGGTAAGAAAGGTCAAGGAGATGTTGTTATTGAGAACTTGATGAGCTCTTCCTGCTTTGTGCTATAATTTTCTAGACTGCAATAATCTGCAGTTTGGTTTAGTAAAGAGGAATTTCTGTCATTGGTTTCACCATACACAGGGAACCAACTGTTGTCATTTGTTATTATGAAGTGCAAAGCCTTGGTACATAACAGAGTTTGAAGGAAGATCTGGCCCCAACGCAATCATAAGTCCAATCTAAAGATAGACATCCTATGATGTACAGAAAAGTACATAGATACTGTTCCTTACAATTTTGGGGCCTGGTAGCAGGGATAGAATAGGAGGAAGTTAGAAGTCATTATCTACTGCTTATCATATGCAGTGTGGGATAATAGACAGCATCTATATACAGCTCATTTCCTGTGTTTTACCTTGCCAATATTCAGAAACGATTATCAATCTGGAAAGCATGATTTGACATTGTGAGAAGAAGCTGGCTTCTAGCATTGCAAATTATTTTCCTACATTATTTGGACTCTCTATAGTATCCCAAGTTGATTGTAGATAATTCTGTATGATCTATAAATATTATTATGCATTTATATTCTATGTTATTTCTAGAAGGCCTCAAGTAAAACACAATAAAAATTTTCATATCTTCATGCTTGTCTATATATTTTCTCACAAGTAATAAACTATGGATGCCTGAAAGATATAGAAATATATTTGTGGCTTTTTTTAAGTCATTTTAGTGTATTCACTCTGTAGGACTAGTGAACATAGAGACCCTCCGTATGGAATCTTAATAGGAAAGTAATGAGGTACCTTATGAAGAAAATATATAGAAATTTAGAAGATTCCACTATTGATTCTACAGCTTTCCAAAGACATTTACTATCCTCACAAACTTTTCTCAAATACAAAAGAGAACTTTTCTAAAAATAATAAAAAAATATTTAGTATCTGTTAGAGTCACTTATCAAGACTCAGAAAAATTGTATTTCAACTCTGCTTCATTACTAGAAATTTCAAACTGTTTTCATTGAGTACTTGTGAGGTGAAATATACTGCTTTGTTTAAAGGTTTACGTTTTCCATTGTTAATTGGGTAGTCATGATCAAATATATGAATTAGTAAATGATAGTAAATGTGAATAACTTTTGTATCCACTGTTTAAACATATCCAGGTTTGAATAGTTTTGTTCATGTGTACCTAGTCGTAAAACATTAACAATATCAATTTTGTATTTTCTCATAACCTCCATTGAAGGGAGGATGAAGTAAGAGTGTGAATATCTCCAGTCTTGAAAGAAAAGAGGAAGACAACTCAAAATAATTTTCATGACTAGGAAGCTCCCCTTTTTATTTACATTCAGTTTGCACTTGACCCCTCATTAGCATATGCCTTTATGCTTTTATTTATCTTTTCATTAGCAGAGGATCATGGCACCCTACAAAGAGACAAACAGACATTGTAAGCTTTCTCACACACAATAGGTTGGAGGACAGAGTTGTCTTGTTTATACAACTTTGGGCTTTTTTGGACATCGCTGAGGGGTGATAGAAACCCTCACAGAGAGCAAGGCTGAATTGATGACTTTGGCTTGATGAATGGGCCATTCATCCAGAGCTTCCTTTAGATAGGCAAACAGTCTTAGACCTATGTGTGAACTACTCTTCAGGCAGCTGGGGAAGAGGTCAAGTCAATGCCATTCTTTTCCTGAAAGTCTTTTCTGTTCTAGGCATTGGGAGCCTTTGAAAGCAATGAGACGTATCCACAGATGACTTAGCCCCATGCACAGGTGCTAGATGGATTCAGCCCTGTACATGGGCTCACAGCCTATTCAGATCATCAGGAAGATGTTAAGAAATTTTACACCCAAATAAAAAACAAAGAAAGTATTCTCTGCCTTTCAGTTGTTTTCCCATAATCCTCTTAAAGCATGATTTTTTTTTTCTTAATTTTAATAGTTAACCTGCCTAAGATCCTGGTTATTAACATTTTTGTCTCTGTCATATGTTAAACTAACTTGTTGAAGGTTTACTGTCCTCATCTATAAAACTGAGGTCAGAAACCAAACCCACAGAGATTTTCTTTCAGGATCAAAGTGATAGCACATTTAAAAATTTATAAAATCTCTGGACACAGAAAGAGAATCTTCAAAATACAAACTAGAGATTCTTTTCAGCTGAACGATTTGTTTTCATCTTTAATTGCTCATGGTAGATAAATTATTAAAAATAAAATTCTAACAGCTTACTACTATGACTATATAAAAATGAGAATTCTATTGAAGAAATTTATGAAAATAAATCAATGACTTATGCCAGAAGTTTCTGAAATTTTTAGTGACACACTTTGTTAAAAGTGTCTCTGGAGGGACATAGCATCAGGTAGTAGAACCTTTCTCATCAGTGCCCACATGGAATACTAGTTCCCTGTGAGTTATTAAGGAGAAGTAATCACTAGAAACTGAACCACATTTCCAGATCCTTCATGGGGGCAGATAACCATTTAAAGGATGGAAGAAAGTCTTTGCATTGTGGGAATGCACAGGCTGTTTTTAGAAATCAGAAGGGAGAAAATATAAAACAATTTCGTACCAGTTGGAATGCTCTTGATATCTTGAGAAGTTATTCACATTTATTTTGTATAGTTATTATTAATAGGAGATAGTATTCTGACACAATCAAATTTATACTATATCAATTAGACAATGGCTAAAGTCCCTATTTCAAAAATTATTTTGAATAAAACTACAGGGAACTATTTCATTGTATGGTAGTGGTTATCCTTTTAATATTAAATTTACTATTTGTTAATTTTCAAGTGCACCACAAAAAAAAACAAACAGACAAACGAAAAACCGGAATAATTTTCTTTCCCAGACACTTAGGGTACTTCTACAAACAAACAAACATCAATCTATGGTAAACAGTAAAGATACTGTGTTTACTCTGCATCATGATATTTAGTAAAAAGTTAAAACTGGAATC
Source organism: Mastomys natalensis (assembly GCA_021653895.1). Classification (NCBI taxonomy): domain Eukaryota; kingdom Metazoa; phylum Chordata; class Mammalia; order Rodentia; family Muridae; genus Mastomys; species Mastomys natalensis. The sequence goes on along the minus strand of JAJTUV010000490.1, from coordinate 22,625 downwards.
AGAATCAGAGTAGGAAACGGATGTTGGAAAGACTTGTAAGCACTGCCTTTTCTATATATCTTAGTGCCCAAACCCGACAACATTATGTCAGTCAGATTCTGTTCCTATTTTCTTTTCTTCTTCTTTTTTTTTTTTTGTCAGAAGGCTGGAACCTTTTGTTACAAATAGCTCTTAAGTTACTTCCAGCATTGATTGCAGTCATGTCTCTATAAATCTTGAGGAAAACACTCCAGTACTTTTCCAGGCATCATAATGAAAATTGCCTTTTAATTACTTCCCAAGTACACATTGTTCTTGACTTTTCTTGCAATGCTTTCAGTTTCAGTGTGAGGCTAGAGAAGGCTAGACTCTTGGTAGATAATTTAACATTCAAGCTAAGATGTATTTTAGGTATGAATTGTGGTTAAATCTGCTTAGAATTTAAGTGCTTCAGTGGTTCTGTCATACAAATAAATGTGTATGTAAGAAAATGAAAACATCCTGAAAATAGATTTTGTGGGTTACTGCTTTTAAGAATTGGCTATCAAATCATAGGCCAATATTTGCAAGCTAGTCACAAATGAATGGGTTTCCTATCTCAGGAACTTCTGTTTTTATTGGAGAAATATTTATCTTTGAGCCTTATAAAAGCTGCTTAGTATTCTCATATGTGTTGAAACATTTGGAGTAACTTGCAATTTTATCTCTGATTACAACTGCAGTAAACATTTGCATACAAACCAACAAAAAAATCAATGAAAATTAGATTCAAATCAAAATATAAATGATTGGTAATGACATCTGAGCTCAGGGAAGACTGAAGTTTCTGAAAGAATATTGCTTGAGGGTGTGCCCTGCTCCTGAAGGTTTCGGACTGAATTTTACAAACAGAAGAATGGACAGATTATCTGAGACAAAGACATTCCACGATGTCAGAAATAAATGACTGCATTGTTATAACAAGCCATTAAACTGTAAAGGCCCCAATGGGATGTGTGCAGGCACATGATGTGTATGTATGTGTCTGTGTTTGTATGTGTGTGTGCGTGTAAATTGCTTGTGTATGTTTGTGTCTGCATGTACTTGAATACAATTTGCAAAGCAAAGTCGAAGGGTTAAAATTTATACAAAAAGAATTACAAAAGAAATGTTCAGCATCTTTAGTCATCAGTGAAATGCAAATCAAAACAACCCTGAGCTTCCACCTCATACCAGTCAGAATGGCTAAGATCAAAAACTCAGGTGATAGTAGATGCTGGCAAGGATGTGGAGAAAGAGGAACACTCCTCCATTGTTGGTGGGATTGCAAGATGGTGCAACCACTATGGAAAACAGTCTGGCGGTTCCTCAAAAATTGGACATATCACTACCTGAGGACACAGCTATACCACTCCTGGGCATATACCCAGAAGATGCTCTAACATATAACAAGGACATATGCTCCACTATGTTCATAGCAGCTTTATTTATAATAGCCAGAAACTGGAAAGAACACAGATGTCCTTCAACAGAGGAATGGATACAAAAAATGTGGTACATTTACACAATGGAATATTACTCAGCTATTAAAAACAATGAATTCGATAAATTCTTATGTAAATGGATGGAACTAGAAAATATCATCCTGAGTGAAGTAATCCAATCACAAAAGAACATACATGGTATTCACTCACTGATTATTGGATTTTAGCCCAGAAGCTTGAAATACCAGAAGCAAGATTCAACTCACAGATCACATAAAACTCATGAAGAATGACCACCAAGTGGGGGCGAGGGGCTTCAGTCCTTCTTAGAAGGAGTAACAAAATATTCAAGGGAGCAAATATGGAGACAATGTACAGGACAGAAACTGAAGGAGGGGCCGTTTGCAGACCATTCCACTTGGGTATCCATCCCATGTGAAGTCACCAAAGGTAGACATTGATGTGAATGTCAGGAAGTACATGCTGACAGGAGCCTGATATAGTTGTCTCCTTAGAGGTCTGCAAGAGTCTGACATTTTCAGAGGCAGATGCTCACAGCTAACCATTAAACTGATCATGGGGTTCCCAACAGAGAAGATAGAGTGAAGGACTAAAGGAGTTGAGAGGATTCGCGACCCCACGGGGAAAGCAACAATATCAACCAACCAGAGCCCCAGGGTCTAAACCACCAACCTGGGAGCGCTTAGGGAGAGACCCATGGCTCCAGCTATATATGCAAGGGAGCTATATATAAGTGGGAGAAGAGATCCTTAGTCCCATGAAGGCTGGACGTCGTGGGTGGTGGTATTCGAGGGTGGGGAGATGAGGTACAGGGAAGGGTGGTGGGGGAACACCATCATAGAGGCAAGAGGAGGGGGAAGGGATAGGGAGTTCCTGGGAGGGAGGAGGGAAAACAGGGTAAGGGGAAAACATCTGAAATGTAAATAAAATTTCCAATAAAAAAAAAAAGAATTACAAAATTATGAAAGGTTATTAAAGGAATCCTATACTAATATTATTAATATTATTAAAAATAATTATTAAATATTATTAAATTTAAATTTATCTTTAAAATGATTTGATATTCCTGCAAATTTTCATATCTTGATCCCAAATAATTATTTTTAAGAATCTGCCCTAATTGATTAAAATCAAAACACAAAAATCAATTTTAAAGTGAGTCTCTTACATTAGTACTAACAACCTTGGGAAACTGAATGTCACATAAATTTGACTGAGTCTAAGGTAAATGAATTACAGTTTTTGTTGGGACATTAAATACATGCCCAACCTAATGTTTAGAAGAGGATTTATGTTGGGAATATTCTGATACTTAGCAAGGCTCTATGCAGATAGGGTAGTACTAAAAACCACTATTTACTCTATTTATCAATAATATGTATGTGTGAACATATGTATATAGATAGATAAATAGATACATCATTTTGGGAAATAAATTTTTTCAAAAGATGTAATTAGTGGCAATATTGTCATAAAATTTCTAAACATAAGAAGGCCAAGATGTGAGAGTATAGATATGAAGTTATGTTTTTAAGTGTAGAATATTCAAACAGGAGTAAGTGGCACAAAGTAACTTGGTCAGGTTTTGGTATTTTATTTGCTATGTGGTGTTAAGATTAAATACTAAGTGGCTGAAGAGATGGCTCAGTGGTTAAGAGCACTGGCTGATTTTTCAGAGGTCCTGAGTTTAATTCCTGACAATCACATAGTGGCTAACAACTATCTCTAATGGAATCCTATGCCCTCCTCTGGTGTGTCTGAAGACGTGGCAGTGTACTCATATACATAAAACAAAACAAAAAAAGAATAAATTCTATAATTCTATACTGAACAACTGAATAAAATGAAAATCAGTATGTTCACAGAGGAAAACAATGATGACTTTTTAATTAAATTACTAAAATTGAAGATAAAGAGGAGTCCCCCAAAGGAAGCTACCATATATGTTAAGATTGTCAGTGACATTACAAAATGATGCAGACTATAGTAAGAAGAGTGCAAAGCAGAAAGTAGGACTCCAATCTGAGCCTGAGAAAATTACTAAGAGCTAAAAATAGAACAGGATAAAACAGAGAATACATCAGTGGATTATTGAGAAAAGTTTAGCAATATCTATTGTCAATAAAGAACCAAAACAAGAAGAATCTTCCATTGAGATACTAGACAACTTCTGGAAAAATAGACACCTAGATGTTGTAGAGCATACATGTCACATTGTAATTTTGGAGGTGAAAGCTACCGTGTGAATATAAAGTCATCTCTATGCTATGTGAGACCCAGTCAAAATACAAAATAAGTTTAGAAAAGAAAGAAAAATTATGCAAAAATATCTAAAGCAGAATATTGATAAAGAGATAAGAACATGGGAAAGGTTGTATCTTTTCATAGAAATCACTGAGTTTGTTTTTAAGATTTTAAAACATTATTTTCTACATAAATGAACTCTGAATGCTGAAAATTATCTTTTTTTTTCTTGATAGTTCCCATGCAACAAAGACAACCATGGATGTACTGTATAATGTGTTCTCTACAAAAGCATTTTCTTCATTTCTGTTCTTCTGAGATCATAACATAATTACATTTCTTCTTCCCCTTTTCTTCCCTCTAAGCCTCCCATACATCCCCTCCCACTCTCCCTCAAATTCATGGCTTCTTTTATTCATTGCTATTACAGCATATGTTTTTCATGCAAATAGCTTACATAATAAAGAATTTCACTTTTTATATAAAATTATGTTCTATGGCATATTATAAATTCCAGCTGTACAGTGTTCTGAAGAGAATGATATGTAATAATAACATGTTATACAAACCCTGGAATTTTGAAGTAAGATTTATATAACAATCATTCTTGAATTAGAATAATTTACAAAAACAGGAGTTCATGCAGAATATGCTTAGGACTTCTGTTCCATGGAGGTCCTGTGGTTCTGCAGTTTGTAGAACAAAAAATGGCAGACAAGTGATGACTACTAGTGCTGTGGAAAGTTTGGCCTCCAGTGCCCGCCAAGGACTGTCTGTTCTACATCTTCAATTTTTGTCTCTTTATACTCAGAACAATAAAAATGCTAATTTTGTGGAGGAGGAGGTAGAATATTTTCCTTATCTCTTTTCACAATTTTTTTACTTGGGATCCCAACAAATTCTTCTCAGATATTGCTGCTGTCAATAAAGCACATACCTGTTATCTTTTCTTAAAAAATAAATGGGACTAAAATGTGGCAATGTTTAGCATTCTATCATTTCTGTTTTAGAAGTCACAGAAAATATTTAAAACTTTAAATATATTCTAAGATTAAACTATTAGTCTCACACTTAATATTTCTCATACTACCTACAAATATGGGCTAATTTTCAACCATATTTTCATATTGAGCTTCCTTTTTCCTCTTTTCCTAGGTAGTGATGATATGAACCAAAAAAATTAATCTATTTTGAGTTAATCAATTAATTAAATAATTAAATAATTTTGAGTGAGATTTTGTTTGTTTTGTTTGCTTGCTTGACTTGAGACTAGGATTTTTCTGTGTGTACCCTGGCTATCCTAGAACATGTCTGTAGATCAGGCTGGCCTGAAAACTCTGAGATACATTTCTGCATTTTGTTGCTAGAATTAAAGGTATGCATCCCCCATGTTACATTCATTTGTTGTTTCATTTTGACCAGTGATTGGTTTCTGTGACAGTCTCCATCTGTAGCAAAAAGAAACTTATTTGATGAGTGTTGTGAGGAAGACTGATCCTGTGGATATATAGATGTTTATTTAGGATGTAGCTGGAAATTATACTGGTTGTGATAGCTAATTTTTATCTCCTTTGCACAAGTTAGTCATCAAAGAAGAGGGAGGCCAAATTAGACAATGCCTCCATAAGATTAGGCTGCAGACAAACCTGTAGGGTATTTCCTTAATTAGTGACTAAGATGGGAAGGTCCACAAAATTTTAAGTGGGGCCACCAACAGGATGTTAATCCCATGTTTAATAAGAAAGAAGGCTGAGTAACCTATGGAGAACAAATCAATAAATAGCACCAGCAATGTCCACTGCATCAGCTCTTGTCTTCAAGCCCTGTTCTGTTTGAGATCCAGTCCTGACTTCCGTCAATGATAGATTATGATGTGCAAGTATAAGCCAAGTAAATCCTTTCTTCCACAACTTGGTTTTGGTCATGTTTGTTCATCAAAGAACTAGAAACCATAGCTTATACACTGGCTTAGGTAAGTGTCAATAGTAGATTTTTTTAGGTTCCATGACTTCAGCAGCCATGGATAGTTTGTTAGTCTTATAGCACAGGAAAGACTATGATAGTCTTAAGTTCACTTAGATAGCTTTTGGTTGCCCCTAAGATGCAAATGACACTATTGCACCTTCATTATCATATTGCATTTTGCAATGCTGGTCATTGTTGTAGTCCATAGGCATTCCAGCTTGGTAGAATGGTTGCTTCCCTTTTTCCCTTGGTCTTTGCAGAGCACTTTCAGATACTATGATATTGAGTCCTCAGGCAGGAGGCTTCCATGTCAATTGTAGCTTGATTTCTTCAATTTCTGTGTGTAAAGATTTTGGAGTAGTGGGGATGAGCACTAGATGAAGGTAGGATACTGGTACTGTGAAGGGTGAAATGGGAAAAAAAGAAAGAACTAAATACAAATTTTTAATTCATACATAATAGTTGCACATATGTATGATACACTCTGATGTTTTGATTAATGTATGTGCACTCTGTTAGAAAAAAATTAAGATTATTATCTAAATCTACTACCTAAAACACTCAAGAATATTTAACATCTTCTGTTGTAGAGAGTTTGAAACATGCAGTCAATGACTGTTGACTGTAGTCAGCTGGACATGCCACGAGGCACTGAAGCCACTCCTCCTGCTAACTGTAGCACTATACCCTGCTAACTGACCACTGCCTCTCCCCAGGTAGACTCTCCCGCCTTCAATCAGCAGGTTTTCTTACCCAAGCTGTATTTTATGAAAAAGACTTCAGATTTCTAGGCTGAAAACTCTCATCTACTCTTGCCCACCATTGTCAAGTAATTTACCATTCCGCACTGTAGTCATTTGTAGAGAATGTGTTTTGAATCACATAATTCATAGTGTCTAGCATCTGGTTATTGCTTAATAATCGCTGAATGAATTAGTGAATAATTGAATGAGTCTTTCATGCATTTATGAGTTCTGACATTCTGTATAAAGCATTTGGGTAGAAGAGTTTATATAAAGCTGAAATGACTCAGAAGTACAACACGCACTTTTTATTTCTTAACAATCTCTCTGGAAAATTTTCTACCATAAAACTGTTCCACAATCTAGGAGATTTTATTTAAAGCTGTAACTTAAAAATATGAAACAAAATATGTCTGCTAGCATCTCATCTCTCTCTTTCTTTCCCAAACTGCATTCTTTCACTTCATTCTTTAAGAACAGATGGGCTGTTGATGATGGTTTTGCAAATCTCCTTGCTGAACATTCTTATAGACTAAGCAGCAACTGAAGATGAAATCCCACAGTTATTTTATTGCTCTTCTATCAGCAAGAGCAATATAATGATTGCATGGCTGCATGACTGTCTCCAGAACATGTGCTACCATGGGCTGTCATTTCCTTTTACCTTCACAAGTAGTGGTAACTGTTAATTTCTTATTTCTCCTTGTTTTTTCTTTGTCTGCTTCTTCATCTAGAAACAATCTCAAGTTCCTTTGGTTGTAGAATTTTAAAATGTATCTTATAATGTACTTAGTGGCAGAGAAGCAGAATTTCCCTGGGAAGCTACAGGGGTAATGAAGCAGTGGTGGATTATTGTTTCTCTCTTGTTTCTACAGGTGTCTCTGAGATGTATCCATGAAAAATAATGGTACAGCAAGTGAGCTGAAAAGTTATCTTTTCCATAAGGAGACTGTCAGTCCATTTAGAACCTGTCCTATACTTGGACTTGGACTTCATAGTTACATCTGATTTCTTAATGCTAATGATAAAAATTTTAACTTGAAGTAGTTGATACAATGCAAGCATATTATTTTGCTATTGATTATCTTCTGAGCTATTTTACAAAAGAAGCTTAAGTGTGTAAAGTTAGAAATGGAAATATTGGGAGACTGGATGGATTGAGGATTATAGGAATATGATCTAAGGAGACAGACCTTGGACTGGTATTCTGAATCATTGCCAGGACAATAACAACCCAACGTTTCGACTGCTGACAGCTATGCATCTTGATTGAAATAAAGTACTATTCTCCATCTAGTTCACATAACACAGGTATCCACAATTTACAACTGTAATGCAATTGGCACTAATTAAGACTAACATTGGCAGCTTCACAAAAATGGCCAGACACAGTGGAAAGAAAGATATGCCTGGCCTCTCAGTCCTGGTAGATCCTGCAGGTCACTGTTGAATTTGGGGAATTGGGAAATGATTCTTGTGTCTCTGATTCTATAGAAAAAGAAACTCAATCTTCTAGTACTTTTCACTCTGCATTTATGGCATACACTGGAAGGTTCAGCTTCAGAATCACCCTGGATAGTGCAAATATGATACATTGTGTTTGTCCATTAAGAAGGCAAAATAGCAGAATTAATGCCGCATTTTCCAATTGTGTAATTTCACAGATGCAATTATTATGTGTTTGTTGGACCTGGACCAATTAATAGCCTTGAGGACATTTTATCAATTTTTTGGTATGACCTTTATGTTTCAATATAGTATTTAAATAATGTTTGACATCAGACTGTGACGTTTATTGCATTTGTCTAGGAAAACAAAGTTGATAGTTCAAACTTCTGTATTGAGCTAATATCGTATGTTTCAGTTTTATGATTTTCGATGGTGGTTAGATAAGAAGCATTCTGCCCACTTCCTCCGGCTGTTGTATGTATGTCTGTGGAGGCCATCCCATACAGAAAAGGTAATGAGATGGGTTTGAGTAACTGAGTCTGAAAAATCATTCAGGCTTACAAGTACACATAGAGTGGTCCATTCAGATGTAGGTCCACACTATGAGTAGAGGAGGTAACTAAAGAGGTGAAGTTGGAAACCTAATCATATAAAGGCTGCAGTTTTGTTGGGAATAATAGTGAAGGAATACTGAAACAACTGTGGGGTTAATGAGCATGGATGTGGTGTTCATGTGATAATTTCCTTTGATTAGGTGAAACAACAATTCCTAGAGATGGGCTAGTGTCCCTACATGGGCCTGAGTTTGCACGCTAATGGTTTTGTTAATGGCCGGATTGTTGTGTATGGAAGAGGCAAGGTACTTCATGGGCTACTTTCTTGCTGTGACTTTTACTTGTTCAGGAAAATAAAGGTGTGGAATTTCTCCCTTTTACCAAATTTAGTGGAAAAAAAAAGTAATAGTTTGGGAATGCAGAGAATGAGAGCAGTAGACGGTGAACAGGTTTGTAAATTTTAGTGGATAGAACTTCCAGATTAGGAATGCTGGCCACACTTCACTTTCTCCTCACACTTGTTGAGGTTATTTTTTGATATTTTTTGAAGGCTGACAGAAAAATAACAAAGACTTCACCTGGGAGAACAAGAAGTTGGCTGTCTGCTCAATCTACCTGGATTCCATAGGGTCCATAAAATGCCTTGGAATTTCCTGGACGATTCAGGATTTCCTACTATGAATATTAGTCACTTTTAGGAGAGAAAAGCAGGCATGATATTCCCTACTTTTCTCAGTGACATCCTCATGCTTCGTCACTTTGGGTTATTAGAAGAAACCATTGTAGCTGCTTAGTTCATGGTTCAAGTCAATGGTTCTCAACAACCCGCTAAGTGGATCAAAGGACCCTTCTACTGGGGACCCATAGCAGATATTCTGTGTATCAGCCATTTGTATTATAATTCATAATAGTAGCAAAATTATAGTTATGAAGCAACAACAAAAATAATATAATTGGGGGTCACCCCAACATGAATAACTTTGTTAAAGGGACACAGCATTAGGAAGGTTGAGAACCACGGCATTCAGGGAACTGTCTTGAGCCAGTTGATTTTGATAGAGCATAAAGGTGCCATGTGGTAATGTCATGATAGAACATGTGTTTTTTTAATAGAAAGAGTCATCATCTTATTTTGCTTGAATTATCCTAGTGAGAATTTTTAATAAGCCTTTTTGGAGATCTAATTAATAAAGTATAAATCTATAGATCTTAAGTGCAGTGAGTTGTGTGTAAACTATACATAATAAAAAGATGTAGAAAATTCTATATGAGCCTAACAGATTTGTTAGCACTCATTTTTCATTTATCTCCCTCCAAGCCTGACTATTGATCTGCTTTTGTTCAATATATCACATTTTTCTATGTGCATAAATGGAACAGATGCACTCTTGTATATCTGTCTTTTTCATCAGCATATTTTGAAAGTTAATTATATTACCTGTGTTTCAATGGTATGCTCTATTTATGGCTAATTAATATTCTGATAAGTTTATTGTTAGTATATTAGTCATCTGTGTATTGCTATTTGGGAGAGGCAGTTTCAAGATTGTATTGTCACAAACAAACTTTATTTACTTAAATTTGACATAGTATAGTTAATGCTGAACATCTGCAGAAACTCTAAACATAGTCTTTTTAATTTTGAAATGTTTGCATATTTTATGTGTATAAGTGTTTTGTCTCCATATATGTATGTGTACCATGTTTCTGACTATGGGCTATTATTATAAGCCATCAAGTGTGTGCTGGGAATCAAATCTGGATCTGTTGTAAGAACAGCAAGTGTCCTTAAGTGCTGAGCAAACTCTTCAACTTGCCTCAAACTATTTGTTTATGTAATTACAATATTTTTCATTTTCTTTGGAAAAATCTAAGTATTTACATGTTTGACACCCTAGACAATATTTACCATCAACAATCCTAATTTTAGCCTTTTGAATAACATAAAGTGATTTTTCATAGTATTTCAACATGCCTTTCTTGATGAAGGAGATATTACATATTTTCTTCCTTTCTGTTGTATATATTTGCTAGCTTTTGTTTGCTGTTAGTATTTCATTTTCCTTTTCTCTTAAGCTGATTGTTGATTAAAATCTAGATCAATAATCTCAGAGACTTGTTTTTCATTGTAAACATTTGCACTGAAAATGTGAGTTGGAGGCTGTGGATCTACACTCATTTTAACAGTTTTTGCACACTATGTTTGAGGCTATAGGCTTGTACCATAACTCCATGTATTGCCTTGGGATCATTTCACACAGTTTGTTGTACTAAAAGTCCTTGGAAGTTTTTCATTTTCTGAAGTCTATCTTCTTCAAGTGAGCACGTATTCTTATGATATGTTTTTAGTACTCTGTGTCAGCTAGATTCAGTTACACTGTCAGTAGAGTTTAGTTCTTCCAAGAGTGTTAAAGCTTACAACTCTCTAATGCATATTCTGTCATCTTCGTTCTGTCATGTATTGTTTAAAGTCCTCTAAGAACTTGATGCTATGATGATATAATTTTAACAGCTCTTGGACTTTTTCAGTATTTTGACCTTAAAGTTATTAGGCATTGTACTGCTTTTATTTATTTTATTTACCAGTGATATGGATATCAACTGACTCTGTTGGACATCCTATGGAATTTCTATCCCCCTTGAGGCCCTCAGTCCTTCCCCCAACTCCTCCAAAGGATCCTCGAGTTCTATCGAATAAGTCTCTGCATGTCTCAGAGGACATTTATGTTAGGCTCCTGTCTGCAAGCATTACAGAGTATTATTAATAGTGTCACAGATTGGTTCTTGCCAATGGGATGGGTCTCAAGTTGGGCTGTTATTGCTTGACCATTCCCTCAGTTTCTGTTCCATCCCTAGTTCTTGAATTTCCTGTACACAAGGAAAAATTTGGACTGAAAGTTTTTAGGTAGTTTGGTGTTCCTATTGCTATGTAACTAGGCAGAAACTAGAATTCCTGCCTGGGTACAGGAGGTGGCCACTTTAAGCTCCATATCCTCCCTGCTGTGAGTGACAGCTAAGGTCACCATTGATTTCTGGGAGCATCCTCCATCCCACTTCTATAGTACAACCTTAAGATGCCCTGCCCCAACCCCTGTCACCTGTGGATTTCCTTTCATTTTTCTGGCCCTTTGGCCATCTACCTGATTCTAAACCTACCCTCTTTCCCCTAGATATCACCCCTCCTACTCAGTACCCTCCCTTTATCTGCTTCCTATGAATATTTTATTCCCCCTTCTAAGTGAGATTCAAACATCCTTACTTGGGTCCTCCTTCTTGTTTAACTTCTTTGAGTCTGTGGAGTGTAGTATGAGCATCATGTATTTTATGGCTAATAGCCACATATAGGTTAGTTTGCATGTCTTTTTCAGTCTGTGTTACTTCACTCAGGATGATATTCTCAAGTTCCATCTATTTGCCTGCAAAATTAATGATTTCTTTGTTTTTGATAGCTGAATAGTATTCTATTCTGTAGATCTACCAGATTTCCTTTGTCCATTCTTGTACAAGTTTTTACTCCTACCAGAAATGGAGGAGTGTTTCCCTTGCTCCACATCCTCATCAATATGTGCTATCAAAAACTTAAGTTTTTGATCTTCTTGATTCTGACAGGTTTAAGATAGAATCTCAGGGTCTTTTGGTTTACATTTCCCTGGTGTCTAAGGACTTTATTTAGATGTTTATTGGCCATTTGAGATTCCTCTGTTGAGAATTCTCTGCTTAGCTTTTTATCCCATTTTTTTATTGGGTTATTTGGGTTGTTGGGGTCTAATTTGTTGAGTTCTTTATATATCTTGGATATCAGCCCACCTTCAGATATAGGGTTTGTGAAGATACATTCTTAATCTATAGGCTGTAGTTTTGTCCTATAGACAGGGTCCTTTGTTTGCTTTACAGAAACTTTGCAGTTTCATGAGGTTCTATCTATCAATTTTTGATCTTAGAGCCTGAGTCATTGGTGTTCTGTTCAGGAAATTGTCTCCTGTACCAAGTAGTTCAAGACTATTCCCTACTTTCTACTCTATTAGATTTCTACTTAAATTAGATTGGTTACAACATTACATTTAATACAATTGTTAATATCTTAGACTTATATTTACAGTAATAATTTAAACATTTTATGCTTTTTTTGTCCCTTTTTCTTTCTTCTTTTTCATTCACTGAAGAACTTTTAATTAGACAATCATATTTTTCTGATTCTGAAAGTCTGAAATATAGTTGATTGAAAATTAACAAATTAAGTTCAACACAGCGAATATGGGCTGGAGAAACAACTGTCAGGACTATGATACCATTTAGCTCTCATTGGTGCCTTTGGGACAACTATCTGTGCATGGGCATCTGACATTTTATTACTTCATTTAAGTATCTATGGAAAATATGATGGAGAGTAATATTGTTGGACAAAGACTTTCAAAGTGTTCTGCCTTCAAACTTCCCAGTTTACTCCTTTTAACACAGGTCACTTTTCTGTTGGCCTGCCTTGAAAGGCAGTAGCTTCCTGATGAAAAGCTCCTGAGACTTGAGGAAGCCAGACTGGTTCTCTACCTTTATTTTTATTTTGATGTTTTAGAATATTTTCCAGAAGTTTCAGGAAAGTCATGAATATCAAGAAGAGATGGAAGAAAAGTCCAGGTTGTAGTAGTAGATGAAATCTCTGGAACAACAACAAAAAATATGTTAAATAATTGGATATAGATATTCTTCTAGGTTCATCTACATATTTTTATCTAAAATGTTAACAGGTATCAAATTAATTGATATTGTTTGATGTCACTTGATGCCTGTCTTGTTCTGTTTGTAATTGATGATTACATTCCATGTTAGATTTTTGTGTTTTAAAAAACAGATCAGTGTGAAGTAACAAATTTTTAACACTTGTGGTTGATTTTTACAAATTATGAGTCAAGATTTTTCTTGCTAAGATTATGATCATAAGTAGTGTCCAGAAAAAAAAAAAAAAAAAAAAAACGTAGTAAGAACTAACTTCTTGGTCTCACTAAGTAAATGTATCTTTATTTCTCTGAATCTAAACTAAAACCACAGTCTCTCCTTAATGTTTTGTGAGGAAAAGATGTTCTTCTAAATTTCTTATATTCTCAATGAAATAAGTGTTATGTATGAAGGAGAAGTTTATTTTTGTTTTTGTTTACAACTGAAGCTTCACCAAAAATAATTATAAACATTGAAAAATGCTGGCCTTTTCATTGGACATTTTTTTTCAAGTTTTTATGGATAGATGTGCTCAACATTATCTTTTTGGAGATTTTCTTTGTGTCAACAGAGAAGATTTTCTTGACACAGGTCAAAGCATCAAGAGCTTTGTTCTTTCTCTCTGTGATGGCATGCGGTCAGTGTCCTTGGAGGACTCTGGTATCAATGCTCTGATGAATGGGGAATATGTTACACTTTTGGGGCATATTTATTTCATTTGAGCTATTTTTTTGACACTTAAATCTCTTGGTCTTTAGCTTTTCTTTCTTAAAATTCAATCATAACATTTAAAAAAATCTATAATGCACAGGGTCTAAGTAGGATGAGAAGGAAGGGGTCTAGAAGGGAAGAACATGCCCTTCCAATGGCTCTTTTACTTGGACAAGAAGAAACTGCCTGAGTGGTGAAGGTATATTGTTCATAAAAACTTTGTCAAAGAGAAGCTTTTAGTTGCTAACTTAACATTTATTAATGATTGGCCAGTTTGGGTTGGACATTTAACAAGAAGCACACATTAGATAGAAGAAGTGCATGGATTGTAGCATACTGATTAAAAACATGGGTTTTTCTCTGAATGGCCAGTATTTGAACTCATATTGCCCATGAGTACCTGGAGTAGAGGAAGAAGAAAATGGGAATACAGTTATTTCTAACGTTGTTCAAGATTTCTAGCCTTCCATTTTGCTTCTGTTGTACATGCTCTCTTTGTGCCATACTCCAGAGAACCCCATGTTCACAGAGCCACATGTTCACATCAGATTTGGCAATATGTGATCACCACTGAAGGTTTTGGAGGAGAGAAGTAATGTGATCAGAGTCATGCTTAGGGAGATTTCTTTGACAGCTTTCTGGAAGACAGATTAGAGTGGAGAAAGATTGAAAGATAGGAAATAGGTTGTTATGTGATTTAACAGCACAGAAGATTTATAACAGTCTAAAGTATATGATGACAAGAGGAATAAGAAAGCAGAGCAGAGGCTGCCACCCTCCCTCTCTTGCTCCCTCTCTCTCTCTCCCTCTCTCTCTCTGTTCTTCTCTCTCTCACATGCACACACACACACAAACACACACATACACACACACACACAAAGAGAGAGAGAGAGAGAGAGAGAGAGAGAGAGAGAGAGAGAGAGAGAGAGAGATTGAGAGAATATTTGAGAGATTGAGAGAATGTTTATCACATGCATAACTAGTTTAGAATAGCTAGATTCATTCTCTAAATTGAGAATACCACTTTAAAAGACAAGCAAATATTGACTTTGAACTTTGGAGTTATGATTGTTTGGAAAAGGTGGCTTTATTAACCTAAAGGCCAAACAAGGACAACATTATTGCTGCTATGAAGAAAACATCAACACTGTAACAACTAAATGGACTAGAAACTGAATGATGGAAAAAATTGTCTTGAACAATCATCTCAGAGAGTCAGCTCTGTGGTTACAACTTCTGTTTGTTTCGTCCGGTGGAGCTTACAGTAAGAAGAAGGAATAAAACTTAGAAGAGTAAGCACATGATAAACTACATTGTGAATATGAGGTTATTTATAAAAGCAATAAGGAAAGAGATGCCTTAACCCACTTTCATAAAATGAAAAACCTTCCTTTTGACTCCAATTATTCTGATTTCAGACAGATTTTTATTCCATAACGTTAAAGATTTGAGCTTACAAACATGACTAAATCAAAATGATAAATAGATATTGACTATTAAAAGAATATGAAATATCAAGCACATATTGGGAAATTAGCACAGCAGCTTTTGAAGAAATGTCTCAGCTTTCATTGTAATACATGAAACCACAGTCCTCCTCTGTAGCCACAGCTCTCTTCTGGTTCTACAAACTGATCACATCCTTTCTCTTCTACTACATTCTCAGTTTTGCTTAACTGCCTAGTCTCTGCTTCATAAAAAAGGTGTTGGTCAGATTTGCTACCAACAAATTGCTTCTGTGTTTTCTTGGTGCTTCCCCACCTGGGAGACCAGCATTTATGAAAAGGTATTTTTTTTTTCTGGTAAGACTGCTTATTCTTGTTGTATGATCTCAGGAGAATGACTTGACTTTCCACATATTATTTTCTTCAACTATAAAATTGATATGGTAACAATGAACGCAAATTATAGGGTTGTTTTAAGACTAAAATGAGCCATGTATCCAGAGCACTTAGAAAGAATACCTGGTGTATAATACGTGTTCATTATGCCTTCTAAGTTACCAAGTGTTCTGCCTGGAACAAAGCGCCGAATTTCCCTTGGTGTGATCTATGAGCTATCTATAGCTTCATGTATTATATAGTTTCCTTATGAAATCATTTTACCATTTGAGGTCCAACTTTTGATTGTTTTCTTGTTCACATAGAAAATACTTGCTAGGAAACAGGTGCGAACAATAGAGAAAACACTTGTCAGAAACACCAATTTAGTTTTGTAAAACGATGGGTCCAGGAAGCAGTTTCTGTAGAAATATTCAAAATGAATATTATTCCATATCATTATTATTGTCAATGTAGATGGGCAAATGTAATTAAGATAAATTTTCTTTCTTCTTTTCTGACACGTCAGATTTATAATTGAGACTTGGCAGATATTTCCTATTCTATATTACAGTTACAATGAGATACTTTGTGTTTGGTACAATTGGGAGAGGAACTGGAAAAGCTTGACCCATAATTCCAATTCTCCTCTTGCACACAACTCACATGTCTTCAGTTTTTTCCAAATATGTATGTAACAAGTTGTAAATGAGGTTGTCTCATGTATGTTAATAAGTGAAATGTCCTTCCTCCAAAAAAGTCTCCTTTTAGCTGATACACTGCTATGTATCTATTTAAACAAAACTTATTTTAACTCAACTCAGTGTTATTGGGGTTAAAAAGTAAAGAAGAGAAAAGAAATATGGTGATTTATCATTGGAATTATTGTACCAGGACAGCAAGGAAAGAAAATCATTCTTTATGCTCTTTAGCTGTTTGGGAGGATCTGTGTGCATATATGCAAACATTTTGTCCTCTATGGTTTCTCTGACATAGCAGAGAAGCAAAATTTTTGGCAAGAAATCATTGAAAATTACAGAAAAGATTTAACAAAATTTAAAAATATGAACTCTCTGGCTCTACATTAGGCCTATAGAGACAAAAGGCAAGGTTTTGATGGTGGGCTAATTACTTAAGAGAAGAGAAATAATATGTGAAAAAAGCAAACTTAAGATAAAAATTCTTTTGTGCAGAGGAGGATTCCTAGTGTTTAGACATTTTGCTGATATATTTGACAAACTTAGGAAATACTATGTATTTTAGCCCTAAGCATAAGAACAGTTTAGCACTGGCAAATATACAGGAACAGAACTACAAGTGTCCACATATATTCACATTGCTGTCTTGTACACAGATGTGCCTGCCTTCACACGCACACACACAACACACACACACACACACACACACACACACACAACACACACACACACATGAACTGTGAATCTTTTTATTTATCTTGTCCTCACTCTCTCTCTTCCTTCTCCCTCTTTTCCATCCATGATTCCTTCCCATTGTCTTTCCCTGTCTTCTTTCATGTATTCATGACTTCCTCTCTCTGTCCTTTGTTTTGCCTCCTTTCTTTCTCATAGTCACCCTGTAAACCACACCATCTTCATCAATGAGCCTTCCCTCCCAGTAAGCCCACAGGCATCAGCTTTCATTAGTTTCACACCATCTACTGCCCTCTTGTGGCTTTGGATCCACCTCATATGCCTCAACATAAGCCCTTGATGGCTTTCATCAATTGAAGTGATTTTTCCAGATGAAACTTATAACTAAGATAAAAGTTCCTTCCTTTTACAGACCTATATTAAATAATTATTTCCTAAAAACTTCTGTCCATACAGTGTGAAAATCCATCATTTTAGTCTTGCCTTTAAAGACAATGTGTGTCAGCAGTTATCCTGTCTTTCAGAAATATTTAGATATGCTGACTTCCTCTTGTGAAGTCTTAGATAAACATGATTATATTAGATTTTATTATGTTATAGTTACTATATTCCAATATGAAATGAAACAACTTCTGGTTTTTTTTCAAAACTATATTAATATAAGAAAATCATCTGGGAATTATATGCTTTCAATCAAAGTTATTTCTCTACAATTTAATACAACACTTGGAAAAATCTCAGAAATATATTTTGGGGGAAGAGTCGTGTATCTTATAGACTTATTTTCTGATATTTTAAGTTTTGTAACAAGTACCATGCGCCAATTCATCTCCAAAGTCAATGGGCTTCTTTTAATGGTCTTCTTTATTTATATAAGGATTTCAATGTTACTCTTCTTTGTAAGAAGAGTAACATCAAAGCCCAAGCAAGGATAAAGATGTCTCTTATTGAAGTTGACATGAGTGTCCTTTATATTCCTCTTTGCGCTGCTTTTTATTTTAAGCTCCTCATTACCATTTTAAATTAGCAGCAGAGATTTTAACTTACTCAATATAATGTTTTAATGAAAACTAAAGCACTAATGCAGAATAGTGCCATATACCCAGCTGCTCTAAATCAGACCTACTTATTCTTTTTTTTTTTTTTTTTTTTTTTTGGTTGTTGTTCATGTTGTTCAAAGGTGGTTTCAGGTAATTCAAATGTCTCTATGAAATAATGTCTCCAAAATACTCAAGAATTGGGGAAAATTAAAGGAGATTGAGCATTAATGTCTGATGCTGTGAACAGTTCAATAACTGCAGTCCTTCAAATTGGGGCACCTAAGAGAGAAGCATAAGAAAGCAAGAGCACTATGCTGAAATAATTTTGCATTCACTGTTTTTATTCATTTGTTTCAGCATTTGATATTTTAAAAGTCAGTATCACTTATATAAAAAGTCAGAAATTATTTGTAGTTTCTAATAGCCCTTAAGTTGTTTCATGCTTGTCGCATTTGGAATTCACAATGATTGTTGGGTGTGCACTCTAGAGAACTGAGAGTCTATAGGTCCCAAACCATCCAGCACCACTACCACATCCTTTTAAAATGGCCTTATGTCAGACAGTCAGGATAATGACTATAGGGATATAATAGGAGATAATGCAAATATTATTGCTAGACAGCTGTGAAGTTTGCTTAAGCACAAACAAGTGGTACTAAATCACATTGGTTATGATTCTTTCTCAGGGTAAATGCTTTTACTGTGCCATTTAATCATGCCAAATCTGCAAGGAGACAATTCTGATAGTGTCTGCTGCAAGAGTGATAATGTTTGCATTATATATATGTATATGTGTGTATTATATATATTTTAAATTATATATATGGCAATACAATTTTTCTTTTGAGAGGATCTGCCTTGTAAAGATAAACAAAAAGGAGTTTTGGGGTTTTTGTTAATCAGGGTTAAGTTTAGCCTGCAAACTCAATTTCTTCTTATTAGTTACCTTAGTTCAAATACACACATGAAAAAATATCAGGTTTTATATTTGTGAACAAAGTTATAGAAATTTGTGTTTTGCTAACAAGAAAAGATATTAGTGCCTACTACTTTTCTTGGGTGTTTTATAGACAGAAAAGCAAGCAATCATAAAACAATTACAAGTATTGTAGCATCTGTGTTGTCTACAAAGATAAATAAGATGGTGACTATCACATATTGAAATAGGTTTGCATTATAAAATTAGAGAACTTTAGTATGATTTGTTTATTCAGTGTAATTATTTTGAGGTGAGCATTTAATTTATGAATATACAAATGGGAATATGTCAGTTTTCAATGTTAAAACTTGTGAACCTAAAACAAATAACATGGATTAATAAGAAATTCATTCCAGTAAACTAATACATATGTGTAATGCTTGGTATACCTTGGAGTTTAATTGTTAGAAGACTTTTATTAAGCATACATTTATGAAATAATACAATTCAATGACTTACATTGTTTTACATTAAACTGGTGATGCTTTATATTCATGAAGCATGACTCATTGTCCCAGAGATTAGCTATTGTTTTTGAGATTTCCGGAAGACCATTAGTGCAACCTTCCTGCAATCCGTAAATGTCATTTCTTCTCTTTGTTTCTCATTTCTCTCGCTCTCATCCTATCTCTCTTTTCCTTTTCTACTCCCTGTGCACAAACCTGATGGATGCCTCTCATTCTGCAAAGAAACTACCTTTGTTGATCAATAGCAGTATGTAGTCCACGTCTATCTTCTAAAACTTCTGAACATTTAAACTAAAATTCAGAAACTGCAGAACCTAGATTGCAGTACAAATTGGTATGACCAACCATACCCAGCAACCATCGATCTTCATTCTGGCTGCCACCCTGTAAACTGAAACCTTTTGTAGCAAGAGGTAACTAAAATTCCAAAGTTGACTTGCAATAAAGGGAAGCAACAACTTTAAGATTGGACTGAAATATCTGACAGCTCTCTGAAACAAAACAAAAACAAAATGTACCCAGGTTTCAGTTACGCTCTATTTGGTTTCTTTTCTTGTTAAATGAGTACTGGCATATAACTCATTAGACACCTTGTGGGCAGCCTCACAAAGCTGTGGGCAGTTCAATTTCAAGTGAGTGGGAGGTGTATAATTCAGGGTTTATGCTTCTCGATAAATCAGGCTTTGGCATATGAGATTTTTGCCATACACTTCAAATAATCTTATTTCCCTAGCTGCTGGCTCAAATTTGAATTTAAACAGGAATATAAACAATACATGGGGAAAGAAGTTTTTCAATAACAATTTCCATTAATAATGAAACCTTGTTGGAGGCAATAAAGTAGCTGAGTGAACTTGTTTCTTTATTTCTTCTGTTTGGATGTGCAGAAGAAAACTGTATCCTTGTCTGGGGTTGAGGCCAGAAGTCATTTGTTCAGTCTACTCCTGGTTGATCCTGCTATGTTGTATTTACTCTTGGAGATGTGTATATATGTTAGCAGGAGAGTATTTTCTTTTTTTTTTTTAAGAAAAGACTTTAGTGATTCTGTTTGCTTGCTGTCCACTCATTTCTGCCCAGGCTTAGCCTTTCTTTGCTTAAACTGCCCAAACTGCCCAAACTTAGAGCAAGATGGCCTAACAGCCCCTGAGTAAGTTGACCTAAGCCTGTTAAATGGGCAGAAAGAAGGTCGAGGGTGTGGATTTTGCTTTCTTCATTGAAATATATGCCCAAGGCAAAAACAAAACAAACAAACAAAACAAAAACAGCAAATAGCAAAAACTTAGAATGCCATTAAAAAATCACTACTTCTTCAAAGACAGTTATGCTACAGAGTTTCCACAGTTATTAAGAAGAGTCTCAGGAACCAACAATGGCAAGCAAACAACTGAAGAAAACATACTGTTACTTGCCATCCACATTGCTACAGAATTTTTCACATTTCCCTTAGTGCTAATACTGATGTAATATACTAAAGGTCTCATGCACAGTTTTTGAAGTTTCTGAGAGAAAATTTGCAAAGAGGATTTGCAGTATTCCATCCCCTATCTGAAGCCCTCAACCCATTATGTGATATGTGACTTCTCTAAGGATGATGTACTTTTGCTCTCCTCTGAAATCTCATGGCTTGCTTTAATCAGAAAGGATAGAAGCCGGCATCGTTCTGCCAAATAAAATCAGAGCTCTCTGTCTGCATACAGCATCCTGAAAGACAGTCCTGTCTCTTGCCTGTGGCTCTGGTCTAGAACTATTTGTCAATCTCACAGTATAGTAGCACTTTTTTTATTTTTAGGGGTGGAGCTATTGTTTAATTTAGACTAATTCTTCTGGCTGGAGAAGTATACTGGTTTTACATGTTTCTATTACTTTTTCTGCGTTTTTTTTGCCATATGCAACTTCCTTTAGAATACATATTTTATCCAAACTCTTCAGAAGTTATGCATAACCAAGCTATGGTAGGGCAGATAACAAGAAAGAAGCAAAATATAAGTAGAAACAAAAACACACAAATCAAGAGAAACAGTTGTTGAATATAAAAAAATTAATATTTCAATGTGAAAAATCCATGATTATTTTAACATTAAGGTTGTAAAAAGACAGGATCAATATAAATCCTTATAATGAAGATTTAGGGTAAAGTACCTAAATTCAATTTCTTGATTTTGCCATTTCTTATTTGTGGAAGTCTCGAAAGTTTTTCTTAACATCTTCTAATCTCTATTTTGCTTTATATAATGTCTCCACTATTCTCGTTGGGCCACTGAGGCCTAGAAGAGTTTCGTGGCACTTTGTTGACTCTTTTCTGATGAAACAGACTCCGTCGTGTGCGTTTCTACTGAAGAGATCAATTGCCTATGGAAATATTTCAGAATATCAAATGCAGAGGGAGGAGCCAGTGAATTGCTAATTTTGGTGTAGAATGAATTACTTAGGTCTGAAGCAAGAGCAAGCTTCTATCCTACACTCAGAGCAGTTTCCTCTCTCTATCTCTTTCATGTGGTACTGTGAGCAGTACCAAGCTCCGTTTGCACCCTAAGTATAAGGATGGGACCTTTCCATATCCTTATTCCAAATCCTTAGGGACTTCAAGTGCTCTAAATATTTATACTGAAAGGAAAAATATAACACTACTCCCCACAAAGTATTCACAGTGGTGAAAGGAAATATGAGCACTCATAGTTGTACCATCTTTCCATTGCTGCTGCAACACCTAAATGTTACCATCAGTGAGTCTTAAGCTGGCCATTCTGTCTGATTAAATAAGAAACACTTAAACAGAAGGAAATCATAATGCCAGTGAGTTTCCTTATCATGGTTATTTTCCTATGACATGAATTCCTTAATCAGAAGATGATGCAACAGTAAATAAAGCACTTGGTAATTCTACAGCTGGCTATTTTGTCTTTGTTTTTGTTGGTTTTCCAGAATTTTTTAAATGTAAGCTAGGAAAATACTTATCTACAGCTTCTGTTTTAAAAAGAAGAAAATATTTTGCTTTCTGCAAAGAAAACTGTCCAATGTAATCAACCAGTAACGGGAGAGCTGTCAGATCCCAGTGAGAATGAATGCTATGTCAGGAACACTATGCCATT